>VZQC01008612.1:18019-43918 GCA_009823505.1 Rhizomys pruinosus | reverse complement strand
CTGGGGCTACAGAGGGACCCTGTCTAAAAAAAAAAAAAAAAAAAAAAAAAAAAAAGATAAAAGATCAGAGATTTAAAGCTACAGAGAGTACTAGCCCAGCCTGGGATTGAGACCCTGTCTCAAATATACATAATCATGTATGTATGTATGTATGTATATATGTATGTATGTATATATGTATGTATGTATATATAATGAAATGTACAGGATAATGTGAATAAGGGTCTATGTAAACTCTGTGTCATTTTCCATATGGGACTCAAGCAGCCAGGGATTTAGGTATCTGAGGCAGTCCTAAACCAATCCCCCAGAGATACTAAGGGACAACTATACTAATACAATAATGTCTTATGAGAGCTAATACACATGACTACAGAGGCATATAGGTCAGGAAGATGTAGGATCCTTGAATTGTCTAGGAGGTGGGCACAAACACCAGTTAACATTAGACCTTAATAAATCAGACTCAAGCCGGGCGTGGTGGTGCACACCTTTAATCCTAGCACTTGGGAGGCAGAGGCAGGCGGATCTTTGTGAGTTCAAGGCCAGCCTGGTCTACAGAGTTCCAGGTCATCTGGGGCTGCAAGGAGACCCTGTCTCAAAAAAAGACCTAATTAATTAATTAATTAGGACTCCTATTGTAGTACAATTCAGCCATTTTGCTCCTGGGTACAAGCCTAAGAGAGATGTATGAAGGTAGGTACACACGAAAAGGAAATGCAAGAACGCTCCTAGTAGCTGTTAGGTCCAGGCTTCCCAGAATCCCAAGGGGCACACAGGTGCCCACTTCCTCCAGAAGCTGCCAATCTTCTAACCCCTTCCCCTATACCTGAAGCCCCGCTCCATGGGTATAAATGGGTGGGCCCCAGCCGCCATCTCTCTCTCTCTCTCTGTCCTCCCCCTCTCTTTTTGTCCCTCTCTGTCTCTGTCTGCCTCTCTCTCTGCCTCTGCGTCCCCTGCCATGCTGTCCGGTCCCACCACGTGTCTGCAGGTGGCTCACACTGGCAGTCCCACATGGAAGTAAAGTATGCTCCTGGAGTGACCTAAGCCTCATGTGCTTTTTATTGGTTTCATGCCTTTTTATAACCTAACAGCAGCCACATTAAAGACTGCCCCAGGGGCTGGAAAGATGGCCTAGTGCTTAGGAGCACCGACTGCTCTTGCAGAGGACACGGGTTCAATCCCAGCACCCACATGGCGGCTGAGAACCGTCTTTAACTCCAGTTCCAGGGGAATCCGACACCCTCTTCTGACCTCCTCGGCATTGCACGACACGGGTGCACAGACCTGCATGCAGACAGTGCATTCATACACATAATAAAATAAATAAAATAAAAAAAGACTGCCCCAGATATTAATGAAGAAAAATCATTCCAAAATGTGCTCACACAATGGAACAAAACAACCAGGGAGCACCACAGCACCTCTGCAGCTGGCGGGGCTTGCCGATCTTCCCCAGCATTGCCTGTGGAATGGATAGACTTGCTTCACTCCCTCTAGGATTAAAGGATTAAAAGTTCCAGAAGAGTGAGTCACCCTCCCATACTTCAGGCAACTTACTGGCACCTTAGCTCTATTGTAGAGATTAGAGGAAGAATCTGCCAGATGGCACCTTCGGGGGGCCTCTTGGGTTTCTATAGTGGGGGTGCTGCCAGATTCTTAATTTATCATTCCACTGAGATTGCACACACCTTGGGAACTGCCCAGAAGCAATTGTGCCTGTTCTTAGGCAGGGTGACTGAATGGTGAGGGCCAGCCCTCTCCTCCCATGAAACTCCATCGCTTTATGCCCATCTTGTCATATGCATGCTTCCAAGAGCTCTGGTGTCTAAAATAATGTGATTTTTCTCCTTCAAAGCCTAAAATGTGCTCATATTTCCTAAAGTCTCCCCAGTTTCCACATCCAGCTCCAAGATAAAGATCTGTTTGGAGCAGATCCGTTCTCCTAATTCCATCTCGATGTTGTAACCTATGGTCCACATAGCAAGTTTATCCATCTTTATCTATATCAAGGGGAGGGGGGGTTCAAAGAGATGAGAATTTTTCAAAAACACAAGCATACATCATTGGCAAAGAATCCAGCTAAAATCTCTATTTTTGCAGCTTGTTATCCATGATCCAAATCTAAATTCTTGTATCTTGGAAATGTGAGCTATCTCAAACCTTAATTTCTGAGTACCTTGACCATCCTGCCTAGCTAAGCACCTGGTAGTTTTCCATTACCCTTCACCCGGGGGGGGACCCCAACTTCCAGTCCTATCCACAGCATAGCTTGCATTGATCAGAGACAATTTAGTCAAGGTCCTAGCCCTTCGCTTGGCCTTCACACTCCAGTGCTGTTAGCCTACCGGCTAAGCCCAGTGATTCCTGCTGGATTAATGGCCTTGCTGAAACCAGTGGCTCTTCATCAGGCTGGAGGGAGAGACAGGCTACATTTGAGATCAACTTCTCACAAGCTGTCCGGGTGCTATCAACACTAGACAGCTGCTATTTCAGAACTGCAAGGAGTAGTTGGCATCAAGGTCAAAATCCACTCCCTGCCCCTGCCTACCTCCACACAAACACACAAAACTCCTCTCACAGAAGCCCTATAGAGAATCTGCCAAATAGATACATAAAAAGATTTGTATGAGCAGGGGAATGCAAGCTAAAACAACAAAGAGTAATTTTTCACCTACTAGACTGGAAAATAGGACATCCCAGGGAGCTTCAGAGCTGACAGGCACTTTTGTTAGAACCAGGAAGTGTAGATCCGCACAGCCATTTTGATGACCAGCTTGGCAGTGTTTCTTTTTGGTTTTTTTGTTTTTTTTTTTTTGTTTTTTTTTTTTCCTTTTTGAGACAGGGTCTCCCTGTAGCCCCAGCTGTCCTGGAACTCACTCTGTAGACCAAACTGGCCTTGAACTCACAGAGATCCACCTCCTTTTGCCTCCCAAGTGCCAGGCCTGGCAGTGTTTCTAAGCCTTTAAACTGTCCATATGATATGACCTAGCATTTTTCTTTTGTAGCTGTCTGCCCTAGAAAAACATACTCTGACACAGATAGGTGGGATACGTTCAACCCAGTATTAGATAATAATAAAAACCTAGAAACACCCTAAGACTGTCAATAGGAAACCAGCACAATCTGGAATTTTTGCTTGATAGCCATGATTGAACTAGAGCCCTGTGTTACAAGAGCCTGTTTTGTTTTGTTTTGTTTTGTTTTGTTTCGTTTGTGTTTTTTTTTAACCTAGCTTCAGAAGGGACATCGTGTGACTTTTATCATATTCGGTTCAAAACTTGCTGAGATGGTTAAGTGGCAAAAAAAAAAAAAGAGTGAAGAAGTGAATGTTATGGCAAGAGCATATCATGTTTGCAAAAAGAAACACATCCATTTGCTTCGAGTGTGGAAAGATTGACTGCAAATTCATAATAGAAGGATAGAAGGCAAGAAGTCGGGACAAAAGGGACCTAGATCAGGTTACTGTCAGAAAGGAGTCTATTTATAACATATGTCATAAAGTGAATGTGTTTGTTATATTCTTTTTTAATTTTTTTTATTAATTTTATTTCTTTCTGTATGTGTATAAATGTACTGTCTGCATGCAAGTTTGTGCACCCGTGTCGTGCAATGCCGTGGAGGTCAGAAGAGGGTGTCGGATTCCCCTGGAACTGGAGTTCTCCTGGAATTGATTTTCTATGAATGCTCATGTTTCACAGTCTATTTAATGAAAGGTGGTGTGGTTATTGTTTTTCTTTGTGTCAAGCAGAGCTTATCGCCCTGCTGTCTCTGAAAATTAGCCAAAGCTTGCAAATTTACCACGAAAAGGAAGCATGATCTATTATTCCCAGTGTAATGTCCCCAGCAACTTATGCCAAAAGAAAGGCTTGGCAGCCTAAGCGAACTGATGCACCTCTCAGCTCTGTGTGCCAGCTGCAGTGGACCCCACCCCATTCTATCACACACCCCACAACTGAACTGCAGGATGAGTTAGGCATGTTTTAAAATAAAGATGTGAGAGAGGGCCAGGTGGGGTTGTTTCTTAGATGCCAAGCCAAACAGTGCAGAAATGAATGGGTTTTGGGTGCACTAAGTGACTGCTGCGGCCACCATTTACCCACTGCTGATGTTCCTGCTCGAATAGTCATGAATTTCTACTTCATTTTTAGGCAGTTTAGGCAGGAATCACCCCAGTCATCCATTGCACTCATCAGGTAAAATTGCACATTACTCGATATTTAGTAATTGGCAATTATTTTGGTTTATTTTTTTTTTTAATGCTGGAAGACTACAGCCACAAATTTCTTGGAATCACTGACTCCATCTACTGGTCAAACATATCCACTTTAGACAAGACAATTTCCCTTGACTAGACGGAAACCAGGTAGCAAATGCAAAGGTAAAAGTGTACATCTAAACAGAGTCACTTTTTTTTTTTATCTTCCCAGAAAATTATCTTTGGATAACTTGATATCAATGGGAACGAGAATTTGAGGCTAATAAATTTGGCATGAAAATAGGCCATCTTTTCTGAAATCACCTCACTCACGGGGGAAGCCAAAAGAGAAGGAACATGTTAGTCATCTCTTTAACACTATGCAGTAAAGTGCTGCCGTGACCCACATTATGGTCAGAATTGATTTGCAACTAAGATAAGTTCATTTACACAAATTAGATGTGGCGATGCTACTGAGTCACACTGATGTAGAATCTGCTCTGGACTTAACCTTACTGTTCTTGACCAGCCACTACTTCCACCATATACTCATTATTATCCTAAAATCATGACCTATAGTCCATACATCTTATGGATTATCAACNTCAATTGGGAGGCAAGGCAGGCGGATCTTTGGTGAGTTAAGCCAGCCTGGTCGAACAGAGTGAGTTCCAGGACAGCTGGGATTACAGGAGACCCTGTCTCAAAAAAGAACCAAAAAAAAAAAAAAAAGAACCGTCTTTGACTCCAGTTTCCAGAGGAATCCTGACCGCCCTCTCTGACCTGCGCGGCAACTGGCACGACACGTGTGCACAAACCTACATGAAGACAAGTACACTCATACACTAGGAAAATAAATAATAATAAGTCAGGAGTGGCGGTGCACACCTTTAATCCCGCACCTCAGTAGACAGAGGCAGGCAATCTCTGTGAGTACAAGGCAAGCCGTGGTCACCTAATAGCGAATTAGGTTCCGGCCATTATTAATCTCGATATATGTATATATTATATATGAATAGTAGCATTTTGTACAAAAAATATATATTAAAATAAAATAAAAAAAATACAAGTTGCATAAAATGGGTGGGGGCAGCTGAGGAGGTATGGATAGGGGAGGAGATGTCAATACCATCAAGCTATACTGTACAGAAAATCTCAAAATTCAATTAAAATTTTTTTTATTATAAAAAAAGAAACCAATTAGGAACTAGAAACTAAGAGGAAATTCATAATTGTAATTAGAGGCTAACAAATGAGACATAGACATAGGATCCAACACAAATTTTAAAGTTTAAAATTTATGGCACACAGAGAAAACCCCAAATGAGGATGAAGACCCTGCACCTCCATTCATAGTGGGAAGCTGAGGCACTGAGCTTCTGTTCTACCAGTTGTATGTAAAAGCTGAGAACTTCCTATTCCTCTCCTTGGGAACGCTGCTAGAAAGAAACGTCTTGTCTGTGGAAAAAAGGGAAAGGCAGAAATGTCTGCACAACAAACATGTAGATCCTGGTTCAGAACTTTGATTTTCTCCTCTCTGAACCACAAGATTTTGTCCTTGGCATAGGTAGGAGAAGCAATCATGCCATGGACCACTTTCTGGAGAGAGTAGGAAATGAGTGGGGAAGAAAAGAAAGAATAAATTTTTTTTTAATCTTTTTGAGACAGGGTCTCCCTTAGGTTCTCAGCACAGTCCCTTTATCCTAGCTAAGCACTTGGGAGGCAAGGCAGGCAAGGTTCTCTGGTGAGTTCAAGAGCCAGCCTGTCTACATGAGCAAGTGTCCAGGCCAGTTGAGACTAAAGGGGACCTGTCCCTCAAAAACAAAAAAAAAAAAAGAAAAGAAGGACCTAGACTAGGGGGAAAGGGAAGTTCTATATAAGATGAACGCTCAATGGCAGCAGTTACAAAGGCCTCAGAGAAACCAAACACAATAAAACAAAGACAACAAACCTAACATACATGAGGATTTAGATAAAAGAAACTAGGAATAATAGAGCAATCTGGGAGAGATTTTAAAATAATTGCATTTAAAATCAACAAACTAAAGCAGGTGGCTATGAATGAAGAACAGATGAAATGCTTGGAAATTTTTGTAAAACTACTGAGATCATTTTTAGAGTCTGAATCAGTCACGAAAAGAAACATCTCTCTAGAAATTTCCATCAAGGGCATATTTAGACAAGGAGCCTATTACACAGGTGATAGAGAACCTGAGATGCCAAGAGAATATGGTGAGACATCCCCCAAATTAAACACGAGCATCACACTGGGCCGTTCTTATAGTCCAAAGAAAAAAAGAAGGAAATTTGGTATTATCAAAACCCAGCACTTAGAGCCAACTGACGAGAGCAGTGACTAACTGTAGGTTTTGAGGGACATTTTTTTTTTTTTTTTTTTCAAAGTATATGCCTGTACTAAACATGTATAGGCTGGTCCTCTTATCATTAGTCCCAAAGCAATATAGCATAGCAATGATTTACATAGCATTTACATTTATATTAAGTATTATATAGTCATACCAAGCTGACTTAAAGTGTATGGAAGGGGGGTCTGGAGAGATACTCAGATCGGTTAAGAGCGCACCTCTGTTTTACAAGGACTGGGTTAATATCTAGCCCACATGGTTGCCTAGAACCGTCTTTAACTCCAGTTTCCAGGGAAATCGACACCCGTCTTTTCTGACCTCCTCGGCATTGCACGACAGGTGGCACAACCTTACATGCAGACAGGACATTCATACACATACAAAAATAAAAAAAATTTTAAAAAATTCAAAAAAAAGTGTATGGGGAGGAAGTAGAGTGGAGGATGTAGCTGACTTGGTACAGGGCTTGTCTAGCACGCCAAGCTCTGGGTCAATCCTAGCACCGGAAGGTATGACTAAAAGATCAGAGATTTAAGCCGGCGGGTGGTGCGCACGCCTCTTGAATCGTAGCAACGTGGGAGGCAGAGGCAGGCGATCTTGTGTGAGTTACAAGGCCAGCCTGGTCGTAAAGAGTTGAGTTCCAGGGACAGCTGGGGACTACAGGGAGACCCGGTCTGAAAGACCAAAAAAAAAAAAAAAAAAAGATAAAAGATCAGAGATTTAAAGCTACAGAAGAGACTAGCCCAGCCTGGGATTGGACCCGCGCTAAATAGACAAATCCAGTGTTAATGTATATTTGGATGGTATTATGGTATGTATGTAGCTATGATGTATGTAATATAATGAAATGTACAGGATAATGTGAATAAGGGTCTATGTAAACTCTGTGTCATTTTCCATATGGGACTCAAGCAGCCAGGGATTTAGGTATCTGAGGCAGTCCTAAACCAATCCCCCAGAGATACTAAGGGACAACTATACTAAGTTACAATATGTCGTATTGAGAGCTAATACACATGACTGACAGAGGCATATAGGTCCAGGAAGAATGTAGGATGCCTTGAAGTTGTCTAGGAGGTGGGCACAAAACAGTTAACATTAGACCTTAAGTAAACAGACTCAAGCCGGGCGTGGTGTGGCCACCTTTATCTAGCTTTTTTTTTTTTTTGGGAGGCAGAGGCAAGCGATCTTTGTGAGTTCAAGGCCCAGCCTGGTCCACAGAGTTCCAGGTCATCTGGGGCTTTGCAAGAGACCCTGTCGCAAAAAAAGACCTAATTATTAATTAATTAGGACTCCTATTGTAGTACAATTCAGCCATTTTGCTCCTGGGTACAAGCCTAAGAGAGATGTATGCAAGTAGGTACCACGAAAAGGAAATGCACGAACGCTCCTAGTAGCTGTGTAGTCCAGCTTCCCGAATCCCAAGGGTTACCACAGGTGCCCTAGCTTTCCTCTAAGAAGCTGCGCCTCAATATTCTAACCCCTTCCCTCTATACCTGAAGCCCCGCTCCCATGGTATAAATGGGTGGGCCCCCAGCCCAGCCCATCCTCTCGCTCTCTCTCTGTCCTCCTCCTCATCTTTTTGTCCCTCTCGGTGATCTCTGTGCCTCTCCTCTCAGCCTCTGCGTCCCCTGCCATGTGTTCCGCCCACCACGTGTCTGCAGGTGCCTGCTCCTGGCAGTTCCACAGGAAGTTACAGAGTCTGCTCCCTGGAGTGACCTAATGCTCTCATGTGCTTTTATTAGGTTCTATGCCTTTTTATAACCTAACAGCACCAATTTGAAGACTGCCCCGGGCTCGGAAAGATGGCCTAGTGCTTAGGAGCACCGCGTCTCTTGGCAGTGAAAAACTCGGTTCAAATCCCAGCACCACATGGCGGCTGAGAACCGTCCTGTTAACTCCAACAGAATGTTCAGGGGAATCCGAACCCGCGTCTGACTCTCACTCCGTGGCGTTGCACGACAACGGGTGGCACAGACCTGCATGACAGACGTGTATTCATACACATAATAAAATAAATAAATAAAAAAAGACTGCCCCGAGATATTAATGAAGAAAAATCATTCCCAAAATGTGCTCACACAATGGAACAAAACAACCAGGGAGCACCACAGCACCTCTGCAGCTGGCGGGGCTTGCCGATCTTCCCCAGCATTGCCTGTGGAATGGATAGACTTGCTTCACTCCCTCTAGGATTAAAGGATTAAAAGTTCCAGAAGAGTGAGTCACCCTCCCATACTTCAGGCAACTTACTGGCACCTTAGCTCTATTGTAGAGATTAGAGGAAGAATCTGCCAGATGGCACCTTCGGGGGGCCTCTTGGGTTTCTATAGTGGGGGTGCTGCCAGATTCTTAATTTATCATTCCACTGAGATTGCACACACCTTGGGAACTGCCCAGAAGCAATTGTGCCTGTTCTTAGGCAGGGTGACTGAATGGTGAGGGCCAGCCCTCTCCTCCCATGAAACTCCATCGCTTTATGCCCATCTTGTCATATGCATGCTTCCAAGAGCTCTGGTGTCTAAAATAATGTGATTTTTCTCCTTCAAAGCCTAAAATGTGCTCAATTTCCTAAAGTCTCCCCAGTTTCCACATCCAGCTCCAAGATAAAGATCTGTTTGGAGCAGATCCGTTCTCCTAATTCCATCTCGATGTTGTAACCTATGGTCCACATAGCAAGTTTATCCATCTTTATCTATATCAAGGGGAGGGGGGGTTCAAAGAGATGAGAATTTTTCAAAAACACAAGCATACATCATTGGCAAAGAATCCAGCTAAAATCTCTATTTTTGCAGCTTGTTATCCATGATCCAAATCTAAATTCTGGTATCTTGGAAATGTGAGCTATCTCAAACCTTAATTTCTGAGTACCTTGACCATCCTGCCTAGCTAAGCACCTGGTAGTTTTCCATTACCCTTCACCCGGGGGGGGACCCCAACTTCCAGTCCTATCCACAGCATAGCTTGCATTGATCAGAGACAATTTAGTCAAGGTCCTAGCCCTTCGCTTGGCCTTCACACTCCAGTGCTGTTAGCCTACCGGCTAAGCCCAGTGATTCCTGCTGGATTAATGGCCTTGCTGAAACCAGTGGCTCTTCATCAGGCTGGAGGGAGAGACAGGCTACATTTGAGATCAACTTCTCACAAGCTGTCCGGGTGCTATCAACACTAGACAGCTGCTATTTCAGAACTGCAAGGAGTAGTTGGCATCAGGTCAAAATCACTCCCTGCCCCGCCTACCTCCCCACAAACACACAAACTCCTCTCACAGAAGGCCCTATAGAGAATCTGCACAAATAGATACATAAAAAGATTTGTATGAGCAGGGGAATGCAAGCTAAAACAACAAAGAGTAATTTTTCACCTACTAGACTGGAAAATAGGACATCCCAGGGAGCTTCAGAGCTGACAGGCACTTTTGTTAGAACCAGGAAGTGTAGATCCGCACAGCCATTTTGATGACCAGCTTGGCAGTGTTTCTTTTTGGTTTGTTTGTGTTTTTTTTTTGTGTTTTGATTTTTTTCTTTTGTTTGAGACAGTTGTGTCTTGTAGCCCCAGCTGTCCCCCGGAACTCACCTGTAGACCAAACTGGCCTTGAACTCACAGAGATCACCCTCCTTTTGCCTCCCAAGGCCAGGCCTGGCATTGTTTCTAAGACCTTGTAACTGTGCCATATGATATGACCTAGCATTTTTCTTTGTAGCTGTCTGCCCTAGAAAAACATACTCTGACACAGATAGGTGGGATACGTTCAACCCAGTATTAGATAATAATAAAAACCTAGAAACACCCTAAGACTGTCAATAGGAAACCAGCACAATCTGGAATTTTTGCTTGATAGCCATGATTGAACTAGAGCCCTGTGTTACAAGAGCCTGTTTTGTTTTGGTTTTGTTTTGGTTTTGGTTTCGTTTGGTTTGGTCTTTTTTAAACCAGCTTCAAAGGGACAAAATAATCGTGTGACTTTTATCATATTCGGTTCAAAACTTGCTGAGATGGTTAAGTGCCCAAAAAAAAAAAAAAGAGTGGATTTTTTTTTTGGCACAGCGATTTCATTCTTGTCAAGAAAACATCACCCATTGCTTAGTGTGGAAAATTTACCTCGCAACTTCATAATAGAAGGATAGAAGGCAAGAAGTCGGGACAAAAGGGACCTAGATCAGGTTACTTTATGTCAGAAAGGAGTCTATGTTAACCATATGTCATAGTGAATGTTGATTTGTTTATATTCTTTATTTAATTTTTTAATTATTATTTTAATTTCTTTCTGTATGTGTCCAATGTAACTGTCACATGCAGGTTTGTGCAACCCGTGTCGGCAAGCCCGTGGAGGGCAGAGAGAGGTGTACGGATTCCCCATTGGACTGAGTTCCGCTGGAATTGGAGTTTCAGACGTTCTCGCTGCCATGTGGTGCGGGGGATCGAGGCCTAGGGGTCCTCTTGTAAGAAGCAGTTGGCGCTCTTAACCACTAGGCCATCTCTCCAGCCCCAATTCCCATTTTTTAATTTTTTTATCTGTTTATGCGTACTCTAACTGCAAAAAGTATAATGCTAAAATAATGGTGTGCTACGTCTTATCGGAAAGTATGTTAGCCATAAAAATGCTCATAGTCAATGCATATAATGTATAATGCAAACTTGCCTTTGTGGTTTGTGTGTGTGTAACTGACAGACTGGTTGCTTTGTAGCTCACGTGGGCCTAGTTCTCACAATGTAGCTCAGGCTGGCCTCAAATCCAATCTCCCTGCCTCAACCTCCCAAATACGAGGATTTCAATTAATGCATGTGCTACCACCACACCCAGCTAGACCTGCTTTTTGTGATAGTCTCTTCTCAAAGGAAGACTGATGGTTCCAGAAGCTTCGCTTCTTCTGGAAAGGCAAATGCTAACAAAGTCAGCAAGCAAACACAGTGGAAAATCTTGATTGAAGCTTATGAAGTCAAAATCAAACAAGAAACTTCTGGAGCTTTTGAAACATTCTGTCAAAGTAAGTGAGTGGGCACTGGCCCCTAGATTAGCTATTTATTTTAACTGCTGCACAGGAAAAGAATTCTAAAATGTAGTGGATCAAAACAGCACAATCTTCAGTTTCTGTGGCTCAAGAATCAGGATCTTCTCACCGTGGGAAGGCCCCATGGGGGAAGATCTGCTTCCTAGTTTGCTCACATAATTCTTGGTAGGATACTGTTTCTCAGCCATTGAACTAATGGCTTTTCGTTCCCCCTCCCAAGAAGCACTCGCTTTCTTCTCACTCCCCCTCCAGCCCCTCTTACCTCGTTCCTCTCGCTTTCCTGCTTTTCTTCGCGGTTATGATGGGCAAAGCTGACTGTTCTCAATTGCCTCCCATTCGGGCTTCTCTATACAGTAGTTGGGGCAGCTGGCCCCATTCAAAATAAGCAGCAAGGAGACAATAGGGGGCTGGAGAATAGCCTAGCGGATAGATCAACGACTGCTTTCCTGCAGAGAACCGGGTTCGATCCCCGCACCACACATTGCGGCTGAAACCGTCTGAAACTCCAATTCCAGGAGAACTGGAGAACTCCAGTTCCAGGGGAATCCGACACCCTCTTCTGACCTCCGCGGCATTGCACGACACGGGTGCACAAACCTACATGCAGACAGTACATTCATACACATACAGAAATAAATAAAAATTAAAAAAAAAAAAGAGACAATAGGGACACAGTTCGTGAGCATGGCAGAAGTGCCTGTTTTTTAAAAAAATATTGAATATTTATTTACTTTCTTACTTTATGCTTATGAGTGCTTTGCCAGCATAATATTAAGTGCACCACGTGCATGCAATGCCTTCAGAGGACAGAAGAAGGCATTGTACCCTCTAGACCTGGAGTTACAGTTGTTAGCTGCCATGTAGGTGCTGAGAACCCAGGTCCTCCAAAAGAGCAGCCAGTCCCTAGTATTTTTTGTTGTTATTTTGGTTTTTAGTTTGTTTTGTGTGTATGTGTGTGTGTGTGTGTGTGTGCGGGTTTGAACGGATGTGTCTGATAATCTCAGAAGGAACATCACATGACTTTTATCACATTCAATTCATTAGAGGCAAGTCAGTGTTGGCCACACCAGAGAGGATACAGAGATCATTGGAATCCAGTTCAGAAACTTCCTGCCACCCCTGCACCCCACCCCCAGGAATTCTCATCTGCTTACCCTGTGTTAAGATAAAGCCTGTGGCAGGGGGGAAAGGGAATCCCTTATGAATGGGGGTAAATATTGGCTCCCAAAAAAATCTGAAAGAGGATTCCTGTTGTTTCTAGAGAGAATGCTACTAAATTCCCCAGGCAGTATTCTCATTGTGATAAACAACAGATTCCCTAGAAATCAAAACATTTTAGACACCCAAACATTTTAATCAATGGGGAATTATCAGACACCATGATTAATTTTCACAAAAAATACAATTCTTCTACCATCCTGAATGATTGCTGTGATTTCCTTTTGGAAATTGTCACAGATTTGGACATGGTGGCAAATCGCTCCATAACATGTGAAGATTTTGCATGTGAAGCATAATTTGAGAGCAGTTATTTTATAAAGTATATGAGCTTGGGCCAGGCATGGTGGCCCAAGCACTTGGGAGGCAGAGGCAAGCGGATCTCTGTGAGTTCAAGGCCAGCTGGGACTAAAGAGAGACCCTGTCTCAAAAAGACCCCCTCCCCCCCCCAAAAAAAAACCCTTCCTATTCTCCCTCTCTTTTGTCCTCAAGCCCCTGATAGTCTCTTTTTTGTTCTTTTTAGGGGGAGATTGTTGTGGGGGGTTTATGTAACAGAGTCTCACACTATACTCAGGGGCTGGCCTGGAATCTACCGTGTAGCCCAAGCTGGCCTTGAATTCACACTAATGCTGTTACCTCAGCCTCCCAAGCATTGGGATTATAGATGTATGCCACGAATTAGCCTCTGGGAACTTCTTTTTTTTTTTAATTTTTTATTTATTTCTGTATGTGCTATCTCTATGGTTTTGCCTATTCTAGATATTTCACATAAACAGAATAATACTATCATCTGTCCCTTTCACACGTGGCTTATTTCACTTAACAGAATGTTTTCAAGGATAATTCACTTAGGACAATGTGTCTGAATTTCATTTTTGGGAGGGGTCTTTTTGAGACAGGGTCTCTCTTTAGCTCCAGCTGGCCTTGAGCTCTCTGTGTAGACCAGGCTGGCTTTGAACTCACAAAGATCCGCCTGCCTCTACCTCCCAAGTGCTGGAATTAAAGGCGCGTGCCACCACGCCGGGCCTGAATTTCATTATCAACAATACCCTACCATATGAAAAAATTCCAATTTTTATGCATTCATTTGTCCATTATATTTGAATTGTTCATACTTTTCACCTATTGTAATAATGCTACCATGAACCAATCGCTGCTTTCCATTCTTTGGGGTGCAAACCTACCAGTGGAATCATTGGCTCATATGGAAATTCTTTTTTTTTTATTTATTTCTGTATGTGTATGAATGTACTGTCTGCATGCAAGTTTGTGCCCCCCTGTCGTGCAATGCCGCGGAGGTCAGAATAGGGTGTCAGATTCCCCTGGAACTGGAGTTCTCCTGGAATTGGAGTTTCAGACGGTTCTCGGCCGCCATGTGGGTGCTGGGGATTGAACCTGGGTCCTCTGTAAGAGCGGTCGGCGCTCTTAACCCCTAGGCCATCTCTCCAGCCCCCTCATATGGAAATTCTATGTTTAACTTTTTGAGAGTCGCTGAACTGTTTTCCACAGCGGCTGCACCATTTTCCATTCCTACCAGCAGTGCTCGAGTATTCCATTTTCTCTATGTCCTTCCAACACTTGTCAGCTCCCATGCTTTTGGATGACAGCCATTCTGGTATTAAGTGGATATCGCTGTGATTTTGATTTGCATTTTCTTTTTTTAAATGTATTTATTTTTCTTTTATGTGTATGAGTATTTTGCCTGCATGTACTTTTAAGTTCACCCTTGTTCCCTGGAACTGGCAGTTAAGCAAAGATGGATGACTGTTAGTTGTCATGTGGGTGCTGGGGACTGGAACCCAGTCCTCTTCAGAGCTGCCAGGGCTCTTAACTGATGAGCCATCATTTGTATTTTCTTCTTTTTTTTTTTTTTAATCTTTTTTGAGATAGGGTCTCCCCTGTCCTGGAATTCACTCTGTAGACCAGGCTGGCATTGAAGTCACAAAGATGTGCCTCCCTCTGCCTCCCGAGTGCTGGGATTAAAGGCATGCACCACCATGTCTGGCAGTATTTTCTTAGTATCTAATGATGTTGAACATCCTTCCATGTGTCTATTAACTATTTGCATATCTTCAGAAAATGTCTGTCTTTACCTTTAAAAAAAAATGGGTTGCGGGGCTGAAGAGATGGCTCAGCAGTTAAGAGCACTGACTGCTCTTGCAGAGGACCAGGGTTCGATTCCCAGCACCCACATGGAGGCTAAGAACCGTCTTAGGCTGGGCGTGGTGGCACACCCCTTTAATCCCAGCACTAGGGAGGCAGAGGCAGGCAGATATCTGTGAGTTCAACGCCAGCCTGGTCTACATAGTGAGCTCCAGTCCAGCTGGGACTAAAGGGAGACCCTGTCTCAAAAAGACAAAAAAAAAAGGTTGTGTGCTTGCTTGTGGTTGAGTTATGAGTTCTTCCTATATTTTGGATGTTAACTCTCATCAGATCTATGGTTCACAAATATTTTTCTCCCTTTGTGGCATTCTCTCTCTCTCTCTCTCTCTCTCTCTCTCTCTCTCTCACACACACACACACACACAAACACAAACACACGCGAGCACGCGCACACACACACACACACACACACACACACACAGAACAGTGGGCAACAGCAAGAATTACTCTCGACCTAAAACTGCCCCAGCAATACAGATTCAACGCAATCCCAATAAAAATCCCCCAAGAGTTTCTTTACAGGCTTGGAAAAAAAGTCCTTAATTTCATATGGAAAAGCAAAATACCCCTAATAGGCAAAGCAACCCTGAGTAAAAAGAGCAATATGGGGCGGGGGGGTGTCTCTATACCAGACTTCAAGCTATACTACAAAGCTATAGTCATAAAAATGGCTTGGGGGCTGCAGAGATGGCCTAGTGGTTAAGAGCGCCGATTGCTCTTGCAGAGGACCCAGGTTCGATCCCCAGCACCCACATGGCGGCTGAGAACCATCTTTAACTCCAGTAACAGGGGAATCCAACACCCTCTTCTGACCTCCGAAGCACTGCACAACACGGGTCCACAAACCTACATGCAGACAGTACATTCATACACATAAAAAATAAATAAGTCTGGTGTGGTGGCACATGCCTTTGATCCTAGTACTTGGGAGGCAGAGGCAGGTGGATCTTTGTGAGTTCAAGACCAGCCTGGTCTACAGAGTGAGTTCCAGGCCAGCTGGGGCTACATGGAAACCCTGTCTCAAAAAGACCAAAAATAAATAAATAAATAAATAAATAAATAAATAAATAAATAAATAAAATTTAAAAAACATTTTAAAAAAATGGCTTGGTACTGGCACAAAAACAGACCTGTTGACCAATGGAACAAAACTGAAGATACAAATGAGCACATACAATTTCAGCCACCTCATATTTGACAAGGGGGCCAAGAAGACACAATGGAGGAAAGACAGCATCTTCAGCAAGTGGTGTTGGCAAAACTGGATCACCACCTGTAGAAGAATAAAGTTAAACCCCTACCTCTCACCCTGTACAAAAGTCAACTCCAGATAGATCAAAGACCTCAACGTGAAACCCAAAACTCTGAAGGTGATAGAAGAAAAAGTTGGCAGCAGCCTACAAGACATAGGCATAGGAAAAGACTTCCTAAATCAGACAGCAGCTGCGCAAGAAATAAGATCAACAATTGATAAATGGGACCTCATTAAACTCAAAAGCTTCTGTACATCAAAAAAAAAAAAAATCAAGGACGTGAAGAGAAAACCCACAGAGTGGGAGGAAACCTTCACCACAGATATATCTGACAAAGCATTGATTTCCAGAATATATAAACTACTCAAAAAACAAAGAAGAAAGGAAACAAATGACTCACTCAAAAGATGGAGGAGCCAGCCAGCGTAGTGGCACACGCCTTTAATCCTAGCACTTGGGAGGCAGATGCAGGCGGATTTCTGTGAGTTCAAGGCCAGCCTGGTCTACAGAGTGAGTTCCAGGACCGCCGAGCTAGAGGAGGAACCCTGTCTCAAAAAGACAAAAAAAAAAAAAAAAAAAGATGGAGCAAAGAGCTGAACATGGAGCAAAGAGCTGAATAAAGACTTCAAAGTGAGGAATTACAGATGGCTCAGGGGGCTGGAGAGATGGCCTAGAGGTTAAGAGCGCCGACCGCTCTTGCAGAGGACCAGGGTTCGATCCCCAGCACCCACATGGCAGCTGAGAACCGTCTGTAATTCCAATTTCAGGAGAACTCCTGTTCCAGGGGAATCCGACACCCTCTTCTGACCTCTGCAGCATTGCACGACACGGGTGCACAGACCTACATGCAAGCAGTACATTCATACACATAAATAAAATAAAAATTAAAAAAGAGATGGCTCAGAAACATCTTAAAAAGTGTTCAACATTGCTAATAATTAAGGAAATGCAAATGAAAACTACTTTAAGATATCATCTCACTCCAATAAGACTGATAGCAAGTGCTGGAGAAGTTGTGGGGAAAGGGGAACACTCATCCACTGATGGTGGGAATGTAAATTCATACAGCCACTACGGAAAGTAGTGTGGAGAACCCTTGGAAGACTCAAAATGAGCTTGCCACCTGACCCAGTCATACCACTCCTGATACCCACAAGACCACAGAGATACATGCACAGCTATGTTTATTGCAGCTCTCCTCACAATAGAGAAGAGCTGGAAGCAACCCAAGTGCCCCTCAACTGATGAGTGGATAGAGAAAATGTGGTACATCTATGCTATGCAGCAGTAAAGAAAGATGACATCATGAACTTTGCAGGTAAATGGATAGAGCTAGAAGATATCATGTTACGTGAAGTAACACAGTCCCAGAAAAACAAATGATGAATGGTATCCCTCATCTGTGGATGCTAGCACCAATTACCTAGTTGTTTTTTAATTAATTAATTATGTGTATGAATGTACTGTCTGCATGTAGGTTTGTGCGCCCATGTCATGCAATGCCTCGGAGGTCAGAAGAGGGTGTCGGATTCCCCTGGAACTGGAGTTAAAGATGGTTCTTAGCCACCATGTGGGTGCTGGGGATCGAACCCAGGTCCTCTGAAAGAGCAGTCGGTGCTCTTAACCACTAGGCCATCTCTCCAGCCCATCAATTACCTACTTGTAAGGCAAGCTAAACAACGTTAATGTGATCTGAAAACAACTGTGCTCTTATATTGTGAATTCCTTAGGTTCTAGAACTAAGCTACCATTTATTTTCAGAGTTAGGAAGTTTTGGCATATGGATGAAGGATATGTATGTATATTTTAGAGTAATATAAGATCAAAGGAATGCAGAAAAGAATAGTTTGTCGTGACATTATATCTAACCACAGTATTTATTTTATGGGAGTGCTTCTTAATATTTCTTATACAAGGCTGCTTGAGTTTTTGTTCAAGCCTTTTCTAAAATATTATAGAGTAGTTAAAAGTATCAGGCTGGTGTAAGTTAGCCTTTCTGGATGCTTAACGACCATACTTAATGCCCATACCAATTTGGCCAAGGGTCTTAAGGGTATAACTTTGTTCCTTGTCCTTGGAGGTCAACTAACTTCCAGGGGACTATGCACTGGGGGCATCTCTTGAAATATTGTCCTCCAAATGTGAGTCACCAGTCTTCGTGTTCAGGGAGGACTTGGAGAACCACTAATGGGGCCTTCAGGCCAGTGCCGAGTCTATAAAGAGGAAAGTCTGTTAATGCTTCAAAAAGGGAAGCATGGTCTAGCAAGACCTGACTTCTTTTTGTCCCTCGAGTGGATAGAATTGGTAAATGAAAAGCCTAAAAGAGGCGCAGGGGCCCCTCCCCCCCCAAACAAAAACCTCTAAGTGACCCTTGAAGATCAGATCCTCAACTAACCTTTTGAGAAAAACAAAAACCTTGTTTAATATGGGCTGTGTGGCTTAAACATCCCAAAAGGAAAGTCATACACAATAATAAATAAACTAAATAAATAAATAAATAAATAAATAAATAAATAAGTAGTCCCTGAGAACCATTGTACTTCAGGTATAAAACTTAAGATCTTAGTACAAAAGACAAAAGGGCAGCAGGTTGTTTTGTCTGTTTCAACTGGCAAGTTGCAGCTACCCCTCGAGGGCTGCCATTGCTTTTTCCATCTTTCAAAGTAATGAGAAGACACAGCTTTTCAACCTTCCAATATGGAGATCTGAAGACTATGTCTCTCCAAGAATCCTCCAAACCTTCAAAAGTATCATACTGGGGACTGCTGAGACACTTCAACTTGTGGCTGAGTATCTACTTCGGGTTTCCACTTCTTTCAGAGTATAGACCGCGCATTGTTGGAAGTCTATCCCAGGCCCTGTATCATGGAGATGAGTATAGGAAGAACAAGACAGGACACAAGTGCTTTTACTTGGACCTCATTTGTTGACCCTGGGAAGGGAAAACCCAGTGTGGAGCCCAAGGGCAGAACTGACGGTTGTTTGGGCCTTGCCAAGGAGGAGCCTTAAAACATGAACATCTTCAGCCTAATAAAGCAAAAAAAAATTCATAAGGCCTGAAGATCTTAAATACCGTGATTATATGTGGCATGCAATATGGTTGGCATATTTTGGAGTGATCGCATATTGGACGGAATAACATCAAACACAACAACAAAAAAAAAAACAACAGAAATACTTTTGGCGTCAAAAAAACAGACTGAGTTCAGGCGTGGTGGGTAGCTCGCCTTTAATCCTAGCACTTGGGAGGCAAGAGGCAGGCTGGCTCTTTGTGAGTTCAAGGCCAGCCTGGTCTACAGAGCGAATTTCAGGAGGAACAGCTGGGGCTACGGGAGACCCTGTCTCATAAAGACAAAAATAAAAAAAAACTAGAACTGGAAATGGTGATCCTTCTCGAAACAGTAAAAGCTTCTGCATCGAGAATTTTTTATTTTTTTAAAAAAAAAAAAGATGAAAAATTTGTTTGGTAGAATGCATGAAGCTCTGGTGGGGTGGGGGGGTGGCAGGGAGGAGGCATGGGTCTGGATTTGATTTGTAATGTAATTTTGTGTGAAATGTACAGAGCTTCAATAAAACATCTGGCTTTAAAAAAAAAAAACTCGCCAGGTGTGGTGGCACATTGCCTTTAATCCTAGCGCACTTGGGAGGCAGAGGCAGTGCGATCTTTGTGAGTTTCAGGCCAGCCCCTGGTCTATACAGAGTGAGGTTACAGGACAGCACTGGGGCTACAGGAAGTCCCTGTTCCTCAAAGACAAAAAAAAAAAATATTACCCCAGTAAAAGACAATCCACAAGTAGTCAACAACCTCTACTCCAGACCCATAATTCTCTAAACATGCTCCCTCTCCAGTGCTCACCCAGAGCTGCAAAAGCAGGAGCTCTCAAACACTACAGGAGCACACAGGCAGGCACGAAGGAACATCTGAGGACACCATCAGTCGGGGCCCAGCTCAGCCAACACAAGAAATACCAGCATTAGATAGGAAGAGCACTCCACTGTGAGGAACCACCCCCAAATCAAGACTAATATGATCAGAGAGAAATTTTTCCTTTTTTCTCTTTTTTTCTCTTTCAGGAAAAAATATAATGGCATTTAAACTCTGGTTTGATTCCAAGCTAAAAAAAAAAAAACCCAAACAAAGGTCAAAGGCAAACATGGTGGCAGCACACCACACATGTAATCCCCACTGACTTGGAGTCTAAGGCAGGAAGGATTGAACAGTTTTGCAGAGCAGCCCTGGGCTACAATAGTAAGCTTCGAGGACCACTTGGTCTCCAGAGTGAGACCTTGTTCTCAAAATCAACAGTAGCAACAACACACTGTGATTCAAAAAGAATGAAAGAAGACACTGATGTCTTTCACACACATATTGTGACCCAAATCATTTCACCCCTGCAAGTTCTCGCCTAAACCCTTGGTCTTTCATTCCATCTGTGAAGGAAGCTGAATGCATACAGTATAACTGGAAGCCTCTGGCAAAGGATGCAACAGAAATAGTGAAGAGCAGAGAAGGTAAAAAGACCATGAAATGGGGAAAGAGAAAAGATATGATGGAACTGGCTCCTGAAGGTGCCCTTAGCTGGGCATTGGGGCACGCACTTGTAAACTTAACAGTTGAGAGGCTGAGGCAAGACCATTACCATGAATTGAAAGGCCAGTCAGTCAAAGTGAGAACCTGAGTCCAAAGAGGAGGAGGAGGAGGAGGATGGCAGGAGGTAGGAGGAGGAAGAGGAAGAAAAAAGAGGAGGAGGAGGAGGAGGAGGAGAGGAAGAGGAGAAGGAGGAAGAGTAAGAGGAGGAAGAAGAGGAAGAGGAGGAGGAAGGGAAAGAAGAGAAGGAAGGGGAAGAGGAAGAGGAGTAGGAGTTGCTGTATACAAGCTGAAGGACTGGATACAAGTGGCCAGATAAGTTAAATGGATGATGGACAATCTCCCAAGTTATTTAGACTCCAAGTGGAGGGGATTGCAAAGAAGTGCCGGGCGTGGTGGTGCACGCCTTTAATCCTAGCACTTGGGAGGCAGAGGCAGGCGGATCTTTGTGAGTACAAGGCCAGCCTGGTCTACAGAGTGAGTTCCAGGACAGCTGGGGCTACAGGGAGACCCTGTCTCGAAAAGACCAAAAAAAAAGTAACTTTGCAAAGGGCGTGGTGGCGCAGGCCTTTAATCCCAGCACTCGGGAGGCAGAGGCAGAGGCAGGTGGATCTCTGTGAGTTCAAAGCCATCCTAGTCTACATAGTGAGCTCCAGGCCAGTTGGGACTAAAGGGAGACCCTGTCCCCAAAATACCAAAAATACCAAAAAAAAGAAGCAACTTTGCCAGCTAGGGGTATAGTATGAGACCCTAGGCTTAATCCCCATACACATGGTGTACACATGCATACACCCTCACCCCCACACATACACTGCCACACACATCACTACATAAACAGAGAGAGAAAGCGTGAGGAGGCATTATTGACCATCTTGTCTTTTCCTCAACAAAGCAAGGGGTGTCAAACCTGGACTACATTTTGGGGTTCTATAAGCCATATATGACTGGCCTTCAGATTAAAGCTTTCAGATTAAATCTGAACCAGAAAATACATTCATTAGGAATATCAGACTATGAAAACAATGATGTTACAGAACAGAAGTGGCCCACACTCAAATCATGACAGCTCTGACATTAACCCCAGGTAGCTCAAGACATCATGAAGTCTTAAGTCAGAGTGATCAAGTTGAGGAGAGTATGTTGTTCTTGGTTTTTGGTTCTGTTTTGCTTTCTTTTATTTTTTGACCATCTCCCTAGTCCCAGACTGCCTAGAACAGGCTGGCCTCCATCTCACAGACATCTGCCTGCCTCTGCCTCCCAAAGGTTGGATTAAAGGGATTTGTCACCATGTCTGCTGGGGAGAGTATGTTGTTACAACTGTATACACCAAACAGAAAAGGCCCTCAAACATCTAGTTCATGTAGCTTCACTTTCTTCCCATTGAGATTTAAGGATTTTCCTGCAGATTCTCTACAATAAAGGAAACCGAGGATTTGTAACCTGAAAACCTCCTTTAGAAGATGGGAATATTCATATGACAAAAATTTTGTCTCTGTTACAATTTTTTTGTCTTTTTGAGACAGGGTCTCTCTGGAACTCTGGCTGTCCTAGAACTCGCCCTGTAAACCAGGCTGGCCTTGAACTCACAGAGATCCGCCTGTCTCTGCCTCCCAAGTGCTAGGATTAAAGGTGTGCACCACCACACCCGGAAGAATTTTCTTTTCTTTCTCTCTTTCTTTTTTCTTTTCTTTATTTCTTTCTTTTTTCCTTTCTTTATTTCTTCTTTCTCTTTCTTTCTTTTGTGTGTTTTTGGTGTTTTTGAGACAGGGTCTCCCTGTATCCCCAGCTGGTTTGGAACTCGCTCTGTAAACCAGGCTGGCCCCTGCCCCTGCCCCTGCCCCTGCCCCTGCCTGCCTCCTCTGCCTCTGCCTCTGCCTCTGCCTCTGCCTCTGCGAGTGCTGGGATTAAAGGCGTGTGCCACCACGCCTGGCATTCTGTTATACTTTATTTATTTATTTATTTATTTATTTATTTATTTATTTATTATTTTTTATGTGTATGAGTGTACTGTCTGCATGTAGGTTGGTGCACCCATGTCGTGCAATGCTGTAGAGGTCAGAAGAGGGTGTCGGACTCCCCTGGAACTGGAGTTAAAGATGGTTCTCAGCCACCATGTGGGTTCAGGGAATCGAACCCGGCTCCTCTGCAAGAGCAGTTGGTGCTCTTAACCACTGAGCCATCTCTCCAGCCCCTCTGTTATACTTTTCTTACAGAAGTATTTGAATATCTCTCAAATTACCATTCGAGGATTTGGTAGTGGCCCTTGAAAAGTACTTCTCTAGTTTAGCCTCTGGGTTTGTACACCTCATGCATGCCTGTTGCCTGTGGAGTCCAGGAGAGGATGTCAGATCCCCTGGAATTGGAGTTACAGATGGTTGTGAGTTACCATGTGGGTGCTGGGATTTGAACCTCAGTCTTCTGCAGGAGCAGCCACTGCTCTTAACCACTGAGCCATCTCTCCAGCTCCTTGCTGTTCTTTTTGAGGACTGCCTCAACCCCTAGAGAGAATAGTAGCATGGACAATTGCTGCAATCTGCAGTCCCAATTTATCACTATGTGTCAGTGAGGACAAAGGAGACTCATTTGTGCAGTCAGCAACAACCCTCAGCAGGCATCTACTGGGAAGAAGGCCACAGGGTGAGGTGAGACAGGCTGGATGCACTAACCAGAAACAGTGGCTCTGGCTCTCTCTCTCTCTCTCTCTCTCTCTCTCTCTCTCTCTCTCGTCTTACAAGACCACACTAACTGGAAAACTGGCTCCCAACCTTCAATACACACTTGGTGCCTAAGTCTGTCCCCCAAAGAGTCATGTTCTGGTGGCCTTAGCTCACTCCTGCACTTTTTTAGTGACCCTGGGGGAGTCTGATAGCAGAGGTGAGGTCTCCTATAGATTAAGAAACTGTAACCCTATTTTCATAGTCAAGGTGTAGTATTCAGTCCTCTTACACTCCATCTGGATCTCCACAACTTTCCCTGTTGCTGCAGCTAGCATGCAGTTCCCATGTCATCTGTTTACTACAAAAGCAAGATAAACTACTAAAGGCTCAGATGTCTGATATAGGTCTACAGCAGAGAAGTGTTTCAAAATACAAACAGGAGCCAGGCATGATCCTGCACGCCTGTAATCCCAGTATCTAGGATGCTGATGCAGGAGGATGGAGAGTTTGAGATTGGCCTGGACAACAAAGTGAGACCCTATCTCAAAAACAAAAATACAGAAGCTAGAAAGATGGCTCAGTGATTAGTGATTACGAGTACATACTGCTCTTGCAGAGGACCAGAGCTCGAATCCTAGAAGCCACATGATGTGGCTCACAACCATCTGTAAGTCCAGCTCCATGGGATGGGGATCCATGGATACAAACACACACACACACACACACACACACACACACACACACACACACAGAGTTCAAAATATTCTGGTCTAGAGAGACAGCTCAGCGGTTAAGAGCACTACCTGACCTGCTCTTTCAGAGGACCTGGGTTCCTAGCACCCACACAGCAGCTAACATCATTGATATCTTTGGCTCTAGGTTATTCAACACCCTCTTCTGGCCTCTGTGGGCATTGCAGGCATGTGGTGCACTTACATGCAGACAAAGTTATTCACATTAAATGGAAAAATAAATCAAAAAAATTTTAACTCTCTTTTAAAAAGACAAATTTTAGCAATGATGAGAAGAGCAAGATTCCAGTGGTTTGGATAAGCAGCATGAAACCTGCATCCTCCTTTCCCAGAGCTCATTTGGAAGACTGCACCCTCTAATTTGCTTCAGCTGAATGGATGAGTTAGAAAGTTCTCAGGAAACCCAGACAAATGTGAGATGAAACCTAAAATTCTGCTTCCAAGGCCTAAGAGATTCTCTGAGCCCTGCATTTTAAAAAAGATCACTGGAGCTGAAGGGATGGTTCAATGGCTAAGAACGTGTATTGCTCTTCCAGAGGACCTGAGTTCAATTCCCAGCACTGTGCCAGGCAGCTAATAACCAGGTGTAATTCCAGCTTCAAAGAATCCAACACCTCTGACCTTCGTGGGCTCCAGTACTTGTGCACATAAACAGACACATGTGTACGCACATTATGAAAAATAAAATCAGGGCTGGAGAGATGGCTCAGCAGTTAAGAGCACCGACTGCTCTGGCAGAGAATCCGGGTTCGATTCCCAGCACCCACATGGCAGCTAAGAACTGTCTTTAACTCCAGGGGAATCTGACGCCCTCTTCTGACCTCTGTGGCATTGCACGACACGGGCGCACAGACCTACATGCAGACAGTATATTCACACACACATAAAAAATAATAATAAATAAAATTAAAAAAAAATAAAATCAATCTTAAAAGAAAAATGTCAGTGGAGCAGGGCATGATGGCCTATGCCATCATATGATGGTCAACACTCCAGGAGGCAGAAGCAGGAGGGTTGTGAGTTTGCTACCAGACTAGACTATGTAGTGAGCCACAAGGCTAGCCTAGGCTACATGATGAGACCCTGTGTCAAAGTCAGCAGCAGATATAGTAAGTTGGGGTGGAGAGGGGTCTGAATATGAACAGACAGATTGCATGAAATTGTAAGATCAGTAAAATATTTAACAACTGATAATACATAAAGCTCAATAATTATCTTGCTTTTAAAAAAAGACTACCAAATAAAAGAAGAAAAGAAAAAAGACAAGGACTGTGAGATGGTTCATCAGGTAAAAGTCCTTGCCAAGCAAGCTTAACAGCCTGAATTGGAAGCCCAGACCCAGGTGGAAGGAGAGAACCAACTCCCAGAAGTTGTTCAGTTGTCCTTTCACCTCCACATGCACACCCTGGCATACACACACACACACACACACACACACACACACACACACACAATGATAAAAGAAAATTTTATTTTTTTATTTTTTAAGGTTTTTATTTATTATTTTTTTTTTAAAGTTTTTTTTTATTAATTTTATTTATTTATGTATGTGTATGAATGTACTGTCTGCATGCAAGTCTGTGCACCCAGGTCGCGCAATGCCGCGGAGTTCAGAAGCAGGCGTCGGATTCCCCTGGAACTGGAGTTCTCCTGGAATTGGAGTTTCAGACGGTTCTCAGCCGCCATGTGGGT
>VZQC01008612.1:2323-16669 GCA_009823505.1 Rhizomys pruinosus | reverse complement strand
CATGGATACAAACACACACACACACACACACACACACACACACACACACACACACAGAGTTCAAAATATTCTGGTCTAGAGAGACAGCTCAGCGGTTAAGAGCACTACCTGACCTGCTCTTTCAGAGGACCTGGGTTCCTAGCACCCACACAGCAGCTAACATCATTGATATCTTTGGCTCTAGGTTATTCAACACCCTCTTCTGGCCTCTGTGGGCATTGCAGGCATGTGGTGCACTTACATGCAGACAAAGTTATTCACATTAAATGGAAAAATAAATCAAAAAAATTTTAACTCTCTTTTAAAAAGACAAATTTTAGCAATGATGAGAAGAGCAAGATTCCAGTGGTTTGGATAAGCAGCATGAAACCTGCATCCTCCTTTCCCAGAGCTCATTTGGAAGACTGCACCCTCTAATTTGCTTCAGCTGAATGGATGAGTTAGAAAGTTCTCAGGAAACCCAGACAAATGTGAGATGAAACCTAAAATTCTGCTTCCAAGGCCTAAGAGATTCTCTGAGCCCTGCATTTTAAAAAAGATCACTGGAGCTGAAGGGATGGTTCAATGGCTAAGAACGTGTATTGCTCTTCCAGAGGACCTGAGTTCAATTCCCAGCACTGTGCCAGGCAGCTAATAACCAGGTGTAATTCCAGCTTCAAAGAATCCAACACCTCTGACCTTCGTGGGCTCCAGTACTTGTGCACATAAACAGACACATGTGTACGCACATTATGAAAAATAAAATCAGGGCTGGAGAGATGGCTCAGCAGTTAAGAGCACCGACTGCTCTGGCAGAGAATCCGGGTTCGATTCCCAGCACCCACATGGCAGCTAAGAACTGTCTTTAACTCCAGGGGAATCTGACGCCCTCTTCTGACCTCTGTGGCATTGCACGACACGGGCGCACAGACCTACATGCAGACAGTATATTCACACACACATAAAAAATAATAATAAATAAAATTAAAAAAAAATAAAATCAATCTTAAAAGAAAAATGTCAGTGGAGCAGGGCATGATGGCCTATGCCATCATATGATGGTCAACACTCCAGGAGGCAGAAGCAGGAGGGTTGTGAGTTTGCTACCAGACTAGACTATGTAGTGAGCCACAAGGCTAGCCTAGGCTACATGATGAGACCCTGTGTCAAAGTCAGCAGCAGATATAGTAAGTTGGGGTGGAGAGGGGTCTGAATATGAACAGACAGATTGCATGAAATTGTAAGATCAGTAAAATATTTAACAACTGATAATACATAAAGCTCAATAATTATCTTGCTTTTAAAAAAAGACTACCAAATAAAAGAAGAAAAGAAAAAAGACAAGGACTGTGAGATGGTTCATCAGGTAAAAGTCCTTGCCAAGCAAGCTTAACAGCCTGAATTGGAAGCCCAGACCCAGGTGGAAGGAGAGAACCAACTCCCAGAAGTTGTTCAGTTGTCCTTTCACCTCCACATGCACACCCTGGCATACACACACACACACACACACACACACACACACACACACACAATGATAAAAGAAAATTTTATTTTTTTATTTTTTAAGGTTTTTATTTATTATTTTTTTTTTAAAGTTTTTTTTTATTAATTTTATTTATTTATGTATGTGTATGAATGTACTGTCTGCATGCAAGTCTGTGCACCCAGGTCGCGCAATGCCGCGGAGTTCAGAAGCAGGCGTCGGATTCCCCTGGAACTGGAGTTCTCCTGGAATTGGAGTTTCAGACGGTTCTCAGCCGCCATGTGGGTGCTGGGGATCGAACCCGGGTCCTCTGCAAGAGCAGTCGGCGCTCTTAACCGCTAGGCCATCTCTCCAGCCCCTTTATTTATTATTTTTTATGTGTATGAATGTACTGTCTGCACGTAGGTTTGTGCACCCATGTCGTGCAATGCTGCCGAGGTCAGGAGAGGGTGTCGGATTCCCCTGGAACTGGAATCAAAGACGGTTCTCAGCCACCATGTGGATGCTGGGAATTGAACCCGGGTCCTCTGCAAGAGCAGTCAGCACTCTTAACCGCTGAGCCATCTCTCCAGCCCAAAAGAAAATTTTAAAACAAAACAAAGCATGGGGCTGGAGAGATGGCCTAGCGGTTAAGAGCACCGACTGCTCTTACAGAGGACCCGGGTTCGATCCCCAGCACCCACATGGCGGCCGAGAACCGTCTGAAACTCCAATTCCAGAAGAACTCCAGTTCCAGGGGAATCCGACGCCCTCTCCTGACCTCCGCGGCATTGCACGACACGGGCGCACAAACTTGCATGCAGACAGTACATTCATTCACATACAGAAATAAAATTTTTAAAAAAGCAAAACCAAGGGGTCATTTGACAAGAGTAATATTCTGCAAGTGTTAACATTGGCAAAGCAGAAGGTGCCGAGTATCTCTCACTTCCTGCCTCCTGAGTTAGTGGCTCTGAATTACAGTAAATTCAGTCAGGCTCAGCACGAACTCCAGGATACATACATACATACATACATGCATACATACATACATACACACACACTTACATACATGGTTAAGCTCACCCTAAAGGGAACAAGATGAAGGCTAAACTAGAGAAGTAGTTTTCAAGGGCCACTACCAAATCCTCAAATGGTATTTCGAGAGATTTTCAAATACTTCTTTAAGAGAAGTATAACAGAGACAAAAATTTTGTCATATGAATATTCCCATCTTCTAAAGCAGATTTTCAGGTTACAAATCCTTGGTTTCCTTTGTTATAGAAAATCTGCAGGAAAATCCTTAAATCTCAATAAGAAGAAAACAAAGTGGCACAGACTAGATGTTTGAGGCCCTTAGGGAGGGTTGGGACGTTTTCATGGGGAAGATTTTCAGAGATGGATTTGCCAGTGGTGGGTGATGTTTGAAAAAAATAGCAATGGAGGAAAGGAATATTTAGGAAGTGAAATGGGAATTCAAAGTGTATTTCTTCTTTGGCTCCCCTCAAAAGATTAAAGTAAAGCTACAAATGACCTGTTAAGAATTTTAGCTGCTGACCTAGATTTCTTTGGAAAGATGCCTCACAATAAATGAATCCCATAAGGCCCTGACTTACATGAACATTTATAAAGGGTAGATGTGGCAAAGAAAAGATTATTTAGAATTCATTATAACTAAGATCTGGAGAAAGATGAGAGAGGCGATCATGTTCATAACATAAGAATTAGCTGTTGAAGACAAACCTATTAAGGATAGAAAAATACAATTTGAATATCAAAAACTCTCGCTAGAGCATCAGTTTTTCTGAGTCACTTTCTTGGAACACCATGCAAACAGGAAACAAAGCACATGAAGCCATGAGAGAAAAGCTGACTGAACAAGAACAGCTCGGGAAGCAGCAGCTGAACTAATGGAAGCTCCAGCAGAGTGGAAGAAAATAAAAGGGAGAAAATAGTTGTTTTTTAATTTTCATTTTTTTGTTGATGCTTTGTGTATTTCATATATCATTTTCCAATTCAGTTCAGGCATATTTCCCTTTCTCTCCCCCTTCACCCCACCCCACCCCATCCCAGATCATGCATTCTGCCATAACTGTCCTGCATCTTTCTCTCAGTTTTTTTTCATTTTTTAACAATAAGTGATAGTTTATGAGTACAAGCATCCTTCATGTAAAATCAGTTTGCAAGCAGTTGTGCCCAAATCCACACAGCCCATGGGTCACACCATCCAGCAGGGGGGGGCTTGTATGTTCAATCAAGTTGATCAATTGAGTGTCCAGACTATATTGCTGAAGTTTCACCATTCACCCCAATCGCAGCCCTTACATTCTACCATGCCCCCTCTTCTGCAGATTGTTCCCTAGGCTTAGAAAAGGGGCACGGGTGGATGAGAAGCAAAACAGTCTACTTTGTCTGGAGTTGTTGTCTTGGACTCTGGTCAATTCTGGCTGTTTTCTTTCATGGGCTGACAGTTTGTCCAAGAATAACCTTTCGATCCTACTAATGAAGCACAAGCAATTAGATATATAGGTATTTAAACAGTACTAATTGTTATGATAGGTTACTTTGCTATAGACACAGATGTTTGGATGAATTACATTTTTTTCTGTTAAATATGACAGGGTCTTACTGTGGCTTATAACATCTCCTAACCTGTAGAGGATGTAAGCTTGTGGCATCAGCCATGGGTTATTCCTCCAAGGAGAGAGCCAATAGCCAATTAGATTTGGGATATACAGGCATATGGCTGCCTCTGCTGCACAGTATTTCCAGGCAGGTGAGGTGTAGCTGGTGCTGACGGTGGAGTCTTGCTTGACTCAAGGAGACCCATATTTGCTTTATTGGTTTAGTGGCCTTTGGTAACACTCTCTGGTATTCCAGAGGCCATCTGTACACTTGCATGTGTGGTCTCAATACATCTTTCCCATGTTAACGTCAGGTCTTCGACAGCAGGGCCTTATTGCCTCTCTTCTTGCAGGTATCCCAGTTTAGAGGCAAGGAGCCTTTACCTTTTGTGGGGGCTTGGATCCCCTGGCCAACATCTCCTTGGTAGAATAATCCATTGCTGATGTCAGAGCTCCTGTATTAATATGAGAAAACAGTCTTTAAATAAGATGAAAATTCCCCAAAGATGAAGAAACTAACACCAATTTTCATAGTTAAGGGTCATGCCAGGTGCAGTGATGCACGCCTTTAATCCCAGCACTTGGGAGGCAGAGGCAGGAGGATCTCTATGAGTTCAAGGCCAGCCTGATCTATATAGCAAGTTCCAGGACAGCTAGGGCAACAGGGGGACCCTGTCTTGAAAAGACAAAAAAAAAATAATAATAACTTGCAGGGTGTGGTGTAGACTTTTAATCTCAGCACTCGGGAGACAGAACCAAGCAGATCTCTGTGAGGTCCAGGCCAGCCTGTGCTACATAGCAAGTTCCAGGCCAGCTGAGAGCACAGAAACCCTGTTTTAAAAACAAAAAGTCAAAAAAAAAGTCATTTAAGGGGGCTGGAGAGACAGTTCAGAAGTTAAGAGTGTCCACTACTCTTCTACAGGAACCCAGTTTGGTTTCCAGCACCCATGTCAGGTAGTTCACAACCACCTGTAACTCCAGGCACAACCCCCACCTATATTTAAAAATAAAATAAATCTTAAAACCTGAGCCAGCAAGAAGACTTAGTGGGTAAAATGCTTGCAGCACAAGCTGGTGACCTGAGTTCAATTCCTGAGAACCCACATACAGATGGTAGGGGAGAAAGCTGATCCCATGGAGTTGTCCTTGGAGCTCCACTTGTGTCCCATGGCATTCCTGCCCCCCCAAAAGCAAATTTAAAATCTTTTTTAATAAAATAAAAATATGGGCCTGACAGGGTAGTGCACACCTTTAATCCCAGCACTCAGGAGGCAGAGGCAGGTGGATCTATGTGAGTTCAAGGCCAGCCTGGTCTACATAGCAAGCTCCACGCCAGCTAGGACTAAAGGGCAAAAAGACAAAAAAAATACATAAATATATATGAATAAAAATGAGATGGAGAGATGGCTCAGCAGTTAAGAGCACATACTACCTAATCTTGAGGACCAGCGTTCAGACCAGCACCTATATAACAAACCAGGTATCCAGTGCACACTTGTGACCCTAGCTCCAAAGGGAGCAGACACAGAAGTATGGCTGGGGCTTGCCGGCTTCCTGTCCAGTAAAGAAAACCCACAGAGAGAGACCCTGCCTCAAAAAGGAATAGGGGGAGAGAGATAGAGGAAGCCACTCGACTTCTTCTGGCCTCTTTGTGCATGCACAGGCATGTGTACAACACACATGCTCATGCACTCATACATATAAACACATGTACACCTACACAAGTAAACAAATCCTTTTAAAAAAATTTAAGAAATTGTCTTTGAGGCCAGAGATATGGCTCAATGGTTAAGAACACTGGCTATTTGTTCCCAGCACCCACATGGCAGGTAACAGCCGTCAATAACTCCAGTTTCAGGGGAGCCAACACCCTTTTCTGGACTCTTTGGGCACTGCACACATGTGGTGCACTTACATGCGGACAAACGCTCATACACATAAAATTATGTTCTATATCCTTAGACCTACTATAGTAAAATATGAGAATGGAAAAACTAAAGGGAAAAAATACTTAAAAGTTTTCAAAGCGGAAAAACACAGTTTCAGAAGATGTAGAATACCGTGAATCCTCATCAATACTTCTAAATGCTATAAGAAATGGAATAATGTAAGTTCAACTGTCAAGAGTGACAACAGTATAAAGACATATTTAGACATGCAAGGACTGAAAGTTTATCTTCCCAAACCCTTTTCAGGAATTTAAAAGATCTGTTCCAGCATGTGAGATGACTATGTAACCTAGAAAGAGAAAAGGTATACCAGCAAAGAAACAGTCTATGTAGCCAGGAAGTAAGAATTCCAGGACAGCAGCTGCAGAAACAGACTTGGAAAGAACCCAAGCCAGTTGGAACAGGAGAAAGAGGAACCCAGGGGGAAAACATTTTTGTGACTAAAATCCACCCAACCAAATAATCACAATAAAGAGCTCAAAAAAAAAAAAAGACAAGAAAACAGGACAGAGCAATGGTGGGTGGTGGCCATTTTGCATCTGTATAACTTTAGAACTCATGTGCAACTATGGAACAGAATGCAAATTTCAAACACTCGGATGAAGTAAAAGAAACTAGAAAAAAAAAAGAAAGAATGTCAGTTTTTCTATTTTCGGTAAACATGGACTGAGTTCTTGCGAGCCAACTCTCCCTCTAGGCACGACCAGAACAAATAGGCAAGAGATGGTTCAAAATCTCTTGGAAAGTATCAGTATTCGAAGAAGAGTCGAGAACCAAGATGGGATCAAAATCCACTGCTATTTTTCTCTTGGAAGCATTTACTGATTTTAAAGCCACAACTGAAGCCAAGCTGAGGCACTGAGCAGAAAGTGATGACTCACAGGCAGGAACTGTGCAGCCTTTGCAATAGTCTCAAAGGGACTGGGAGGTGCTGCGGTCTGCATGTTCCCTCCCAAATTCATGTTGAATCGAACTGCTTTTGTAACCATACTGAGGGATGGGGCTTTGAGAGCTGGTTACATCATGTGGGCTCTGCCCCACAGAATAGCCCAATATATTAAAAAAAAAAACTTTTTCACTGTAGGAGTTGGTTACTTCCTGAGTTTAGCACTCTCGATTATCCATCTTCCCCCCTTCCCCTCTTTTTCTTTTTCTCTCTTCCTTCCCTTCCCCTTCCCCCTCCCTCCCTTTCTATCCCCTCTTCTTTCCTATCTCCTTCTCTTCCCTCTTCCTCTCCCTGCCTCTGCCTCCCCCCCCTTTCCTGTTACACTTCCCACACTATAATAACAGATGTGGTCCGTTGGATCTCATACTTCCCAGCCTCCAGAATCATGAGCCAAATAAACTTGGCATTGTTTATAAATTACCTAGTCTGTGTTGTTCTTTTACACCAGTGAAAAACAGACTAAGAAAATTGGTACGAAGAAGTGGGCCTGTTGCTATACTGAATATTCCCCCCCCAAATTAAAAGCTTATCAGCACATTGAGGCAGGAGAATCCTGAGACTGATACCATGTATGCTAGTAGTGAGATCTTATCAGAAAAGAACTAAAAACAGAATCAAATAAAACTTAGAGCCTGCTGTGGTGGCACATACCTGTAGTCACTCTACTTGGGAAGCAGGAAAGGCAGGAATTCAAAGCCATCCCCTGCTACATGGTGAGTTTCAGGACAGCCTGGTCTGAAAAAAATAAAAGAAAGTAAAAGAAGCAAAGTGTCAAAAATAGTAAGGCTATAGAAGATCTGAATAATGTAATCCACAGGCTCAATTTTGTCTCTGTTTATAACTATAAATGGGAAAACGCACATTACACCAATACTGATGCTTGTGTTGTATTTCCAAAATATATTTATCATCCTTTGCCCCAAAAGAAAACTTTAGAAATTGAAAAAATGTAGAGGCTGTACAAGGCCATACTTTGAGCTCAAAGCAAAGAATTAAAGATCAACATTAAAGAGGTTAATAAAAAGTTTTATTACTTGGAATGTAATAGTCTTGTAAAGAAGAAATCAAAGCTCATATGCAAAGTTATGAAAAATACCAATTCATATGTATTCCAGAGAAAATGTATGGCTTTCGAGGATCTCCTTTAAAAACAAATGGGAATAAATTAAGTATGGAATATAAGAATTTCTCTTTTCTTCCGAGACAGAATCTTACTTTGTAGCCCTGTCTGGCTTAGAACTCATTATGTAGACAAGGCTGGCCTTAAACTCCCAGAGGTCCATCTGCCTCTGCCTCCTGAATGCAAGGATTAGAGGGGTGTGCCACCATGCCAGGCTAGAAAAATAAGAAATTTGAATTAGAAAACAGAGTAAACCAGAAGAAAACAGAAAAATAAATTTTGTGACAGTGAAAAAGAAGGGCTGAGATAGCTCATTAAAGTGTTTGCCTTGCAAGCATGAAGACCTGAGTTTGACCTCCTGAACTTACATTTAACTTACATGAACCAGCACAGAACTGGGAAAATGGGCACCAAGCCCCGACCTTAGCCAAGAAACTATTGGCAGCTGATCACTGCTGGGTGAGGAAGAGTTGGTCTTCTCTAAGGGAGTGACTCTAGAAAGGCTGACTAGACTCCAGTGGATGAACTCACACTGAGGGACATCTGGGTACACAAACTTGACTCCATAGGCCTTAGGACAGAAGGCATGAAATTCAATGGGGGGGGGCTATTAGGGGTGCAGATGGAGGAGGGGAGCTGAATATGATTGGGATGTGTTGTATGAAATTCGCAAAGATTCAATAAAAAATACACACTGGGAGCCAGGCGTGGTGGCACACACCTTTAATCCCAGCACTTGGGAGGCAGAGGCAGGCGGATCTCTGTGAGTTCAAGGCCAGCCTGGTCTACATAGTGAGTTAAGGCCAGCTGGGGCTGCAGAGACAAAAAGACAAAAAAAAAAAAAAAACACATTGAGGGGGAAAAAAGCCAGGGGTGGTGGCACACACTTGTAATCCCAGCATGGGGGAGGCAGAAACAGGTAGATTCCTGGGGCTCATGGGCCAGCTAGCCTAGCCTAGCCTAGCCTAGCCTAGCCTAGCCTAGCCTACTTGGTGAGCTTCAGGCCAGTGAGGGACCCTCTCTCCAAACAAAAAGGTAGACAGCTATTGAGGAACGATGCCTGAAGTTGTCTTCTGACCTCTTCATGGACACATACACAGGTACACATGCACCCTCATCATACACACAGACATCCACAGCACACACATGAACACACACACATGCACATAAAAAGGAGAAAAAGTAAAGGAAGTGCCTATTACAGAGGAGCTCAAACTCTGAAAATGCGTTTAAAGAAATATGAGAGGGACTGGAGAGATGGCTCAGTGGTTAAGAGCTTCGGCTGCTCTTGCAGAGGACCTAGGTTCGATTCCCAGCATCCACATGGCGTCTAAGAACCGTCTTTAAGCCAGGTGTGGTGGCACATGCCTTTAATACTAGCACTCGAGAGGCAGATGTCTGTGACTTCAAGGCCAGCCTGGTCTACGTAGTAAGTTTGAGGCCAGCTGGGGCTATAGGGAGACCCTGTCTCAAAAAGACAAAAAAAAAAAGTAAAAAGAAATATGAGAAAAAAAATGTAACACTTAAGATGAAAATAGTAAATAATAAGGGAATATTGTGAACATTTCTATGGCAATCAACTGAAAAATCTAAAAGAGTTGTTCTCAACCTTGGCTACAATTTGTAGTTAACTGAAGAGCTTGGAAAATCACTGATGCTTGTGTCCAAGTCACAGAGATTCTATCTTAACTGACTTGGTGTGTGACCTAGGCACTGGGAAGTTCAAAGTTTGTCCTCACATGTTCACCGATATTCAGAGCCATTGAATTCTTAGAGGGACTGGACCATGTAGTCCTTTGATCGACAGTATCAGCCAAATCAGGGAGCGCCCAAGAAATGCACAATTACTAGGGATGTAGTTCAGTGATGGAGCACTTACCTAGCATGCTTGAGGTCCTGGGTTTAATGCCCAGTAAAGAAAAAAAATAAGGGCTGGAGAGATGGCCCAGTGGTTAGGAGCACTGACTGCTCTTGCAGAGGACCCGGGTTTGATTCCCAGCACCCACATGGCGGCTAAGAACTGTCTTTAACTCTAGTTCCAAGGGAATGACACCCTCTTCTGACCTCCGCAGCATTGCATGACATGAGTGCACAAACCTACATGCAGACAGTACACTCATACACATAAGAAGTAAAAAATAAAAATAAAAAAATAACTGCAGAATCACCAATTTTTTTCTTTTCTGCAACTGGAGATCATGGCATGTGAACTAAACTAGATTCAAAAAAAGTAAATCCCAGCCGGGCGTGGTGGTGCACGCCTATAATCCTAGCACTTGGGAGGCAGAGGCAGGTGGATCTTTGTGAGTTCAAGGCCAGCCTGCTCTACAGAGTGAGTTCCAGGACAGCTGGGGCTACAGGGAGATCCTGTCTCGAAAAGAACAAAATAAATAAATAAATAAATAAATAAATAAATAAATAAATAAATAAATAGTTTAACTAATCTTTAGATTCCTCCTTCAAAGTATGAATCATCATCTAAAAATACATTCCATGCATTTACTTCATTAATTATCTAACACAACTAGGAAATAAATATGTAGGTAAGAATTATGGCTTAACTCAGTGTTTATATCTTTTGCCCATGAAGCAGCTTGTGGCACTGAATATTTGTTGACAAAATAAATGGATTTTATCATTTAGAAACAGAAAATGAAGTCTAATTTTATTATAGCTAAAAATCTCAACTAAGCATCCTTCTAAAGTATAATTTTATATTGTTCAAGGCAAACTAAACTTGTCCTTCTTATCAAATGCTTCCCATCTCCTTACTGTGGACAATTTTCTCATCAGTGTTTCTGTTTGGCTTTACAAATCAAAGTTTGAGTGAANTGGCTTCCTGTCCAGTAAAGAAAACCCACAGAGAGAGACCCTGTCTCAAAAAGGAATAGAGGGAGAGTGATAGAGGAAGCCACTCAATGACTTCTTCTGGCCTCTTTGTGCACGCACAAGCATATATACAACACACATGCTCATGCACTCATACGTATAAACACACATACACATACACAAGTAAACAAATCCTTTTTAAAAGATTTAAGAAATTGTCTTTGGGGCCAGAGATATGGCTCACTGGTTAAGAGCACTGGCTATTCTTGCAGAGGACTTGGGTTTGGTTCCGAGCATCCACATGGCAGGTAACAGCCATCAATAACTCCAGTTCCAGGGGATCCAATGCCCTCTTCTGGCATTGCAAGCACATGGTATACTTACACACATGCAGGCAAACACTCATACATATAAAACAAAAATAAGCCAGGCGTGGTGGCGCATGCCTTTAATCCTAGCACTTGGGAGGCAGAGGCAGGCGGATCTTTGTGAGTTCAAGGCCAGCCTGGTCTACAGAGTGAGTTCCAGGACAGCTGGGGCTACAGGGAAACCCTGTCTCAAAAAGACCCCAAAAATAAGTAAATAAATAAATAAGTTTTTTAACTTTTATTTATTTTTGCATGTGCGTGAGTGTACTGTCTGCATGTAGGTTTGTGCACCTGCGGAGGTCAGAAAAGGGTCTCAGATTCCCCCGGAACTGGAGTTCTCCTGGAATTGCAGTTACAGACAGTTCTCAGCCACCATGTGGGTGCTGGGGATCGAACCCAGGTCCTCTGCAAGAGCAGTCAGTGCTCTCAACTGCTAGGCCATCTCTCCAGCCCATAAATAATTTTTTTAAAGAAAAGAAATTGTTTTAATGAAACTCAGTGCTATGTACAATGAATATATACCAATAAAGAAATATTTTCTTTGTGTGTGTGGTGTATACATGTGATGTGTGGATACATGTGTGTCAGGCATATCCACTGATGTGCCTACAGAGACCACAGGAGGGCATTGGGTGCCCTGCTCTATCACTCTCCACCTATTCCTTTGAGACTGGTTCTTTCACTCATCCTGGAGCTAGGCTGGTGGCGGCCAGCAAGCCCCAGCAATCCCATCTCTACCCTCACAGCTTTTTACATAGGTTCCAAGGATATGAATTCAGGTCCTCATGCTTGTGCCTCTTCTGTGCTAAGCCATCTCCCCAGAGCCAATAAAGACTTTTTTTAGTAAATATTTATTTATTTATTTATTATTTATTTACTTACTTTGGGTCTTTTTCAAGACAGGGTCTTCCTGTAGCCCAGCTGTTCTGGAACTCAGTCTGTAGACCAGGCTGGCCTTGAACTCACAAAGACCTGCCTGCCTCTGCCTCCCAAGTGCTAGGATTAAAGGCGTGCGGCACCACACCCGGCTCAATACATTTTTAAAGGGAAAAAGTGCACAACTTCTGTCGATGTTGCTTAATGGTAGAGTGATGGTCTATCATGCACAAACCTGCATGCAGACAGTACGTTCACATATATAAAAAAAAATCTTTAAAAAGTTAAAAAATATTGGGCTGGAGAGATAGCCTAGCAGTTAAGAGCACCGACTGCTCTTGCAGAGGACCTGGGTTCGATCCCCAGCACCCACATGGCAGCTGAGAACCATCTGTAACTCCAATTCCAGGAGAACTCCAGTTCCAGGGGAATCCGACGCCCTCTTCTGACCTCCGCGGCATTGCACAACACGGGTGCACAAACCTACATGCAGACAGTACATTCATACACATAAAAAATAAATAAAATTAAAAAAATATATTAAAAGTGGATTCACTTGTTTTCTAAAAAAATAAAAAATAAAAAGTTAAAAAATATTTTATTTATTGGGTTTTTTTGTGTATGAGTGTATTGCCTGCATGTATGTAAGTGTACCTGTATTGTGCAATGTACTTGGAGGTCAGAAGGGGTCTGATTCTCCTGGAACTGGAGTTATGAACAGTAGTTAGCCACCATGTGGGTGTTGGGAATCAAACTCAGGTCCTCTGTAAGAGCAGCCAGTGCTCTTAACTGCTGAGCCATCTCTTCAGACCCTCTCTATCTTGTTTTTCAAGACAGGGCTACATACTGAATCTGTAACTCACCAGTTCAAGCAGGCTGGCTATTGAGGGAGCGCCTGGGACCCTCCTGTCTCCACGCTACCCCACATGCTGGAGTTAAGCACAAACTGATCGATGCGCCTGGCTTTTATGTGGGTTCCGGGAACCTAAACTCAGGTTTTCATGTTCGTGCAGCAAGCAGTTTCTCCACTGAGCTATCACCTCAACCCTGCCTGACTTTTCTTATTAAGACAGGCCTCATGTAACCCTGTCTGGCTTTGAACTCCTGGTCCCCTCAAGTGCTAGTTTTGCAAGCTCTTGACACCATACCCAGCAAGAATCAGCTTTATAGATGCTACTGTCCTCCATAGCCACTGCTGCCAGCCATGGTCAGCCCCCCCCCCACCAGCATTCTTCAACATCACCATCAGTGGCAAGCTGCCCTGAAGCCATGTCTCCTTCAAGCTGTTTGCAGACAAATTGTCAAAGACAGAAGAAAACTTTCATGCTCTGAGAGCTTGAGCACTAGAGAGAAAGGATTTGGCTGTAAAGGGTTTTATTCCAGGAGTCACATGCCAGGGTGGTGACTTCATTCACCAGAACGGCTGACACTGGCCATAAGTCCATACAGGGAGAAATTTGATAGTGAAAATTTCATCCCGAAGCATATAGGTCTTGGCATCTTGTCCACAGCAAATGTCTCCCAATTTGTCATCTGCGCTGCCAGAACTGAATGGCTGATTGGCAAGCATGTGGTCTTCGGGAAGGTGAAAGTTGCCAGGAGTATCGTGGGAGCCATGGAGCGTTTGGTCCAGGAATAATATGAAGATCGCCATGGCCTATGTGGAAGACTGTATGCATCTTTACCACCATACCACTCGTTCTGCAGCTCAGGAGAGCACCCTCTACCCCATCTGTTCTCAATATCCCATAATCTTTTTCCTCTCACTGCAGTTCTTTGGGTTTCATATTTTCCTTATTCCCTTTCAAGTCTAGCTGGATTGCAGGGTTAAGTTTATAATTCTGAAGAAAAAAATAAGTAATAAAAAAGTAATCGAGAATCATAGGCCCCATTCCAGACCCACTGCTATGGTTCAGATAAGTGTGCCCCGAGGTCTCCAATAGGGTGCAATTAGGAGGTGGTGGACCTTTAAGATGTGGGGCCTAGTGGAAGATCTTAAGGAAGTAATGGAACCTCAGTCTTTTCTGTCTTTTGCTTCCTGGCCATAAGGTGAGCAGTTTCGCTCCACTGTGGACTCCCACCATGATATGCTGCTTTGTCATAGGTCTAAAAGCAACAGGACTAACTGATCATAGACTGAATTTTCAGACCTGTGATTTAAAATGAACCTACTTACTTTTTTTTTTTTTTTTT
>VZQC01008599.1:564835-575798 GCA_009823505.1 Rhizomys pruinosus | reverse complement strand
CTGGAATTGGAGTTACAGACAGTTCTTAGCCGCCATGTGGGTGCTGGGGATCGAACCTGGGTCCTCTGCAAGAGCAGTCAGCGCTCTTAACTGCTAGGCCATCTCTCCAGCCCTCAGTCTTTATTTTTTATGTTTAGGAATTCACATTTTCCCCCTTTAAGTTTATATTACTCTAAAATATGAATGCATACCTTCCACCCATATACAGTAATTATAGAATCTGAAAATAAGTTGTGGATCTATTCTAGAGCCCATTAAGAGATTTACATTATAACAACATAGTTGCTTTCAGATAAACAGAAATATAACAATAATGTTGTTCAGCTTGCCTTTCAACTGGAGATTTGGTGCTAGCATCCACAAATGAGGGAGACCATTCGCATTTGTTTTTCTGGGACTGTGTTACTTCACTTAGCATAATGGTTACCTGCAAAGTTCATGATGTCATCTTTTTTTACTGCTGAATAGTACTCCAGTGTGTAGATGTACCACGTTTTTGTTATCCACTTGTCTGTTGAGGGGCATCTGGGTTGGTTCCAGCTCTTTGCTATTCTTAATTTTAGTTACTGTGGTTTTCATTTCTAAAGTGTTTCCTTTTTTTTTTTTTTTTGGTCTTTTTGAGACAGGGAAGACTCATTGGCTGATAATAACTCAACTCAACAGTGGCAGCTGGAATCAGCTGAGGCAACTTCACTCAATTTCCCGCAATTAGCATTGGGAAGTGGCCCTACAGGTAGCCTAGCCTTCTCATGGTGTAGACATCTCAACTTGGTCAGACTTTACATGACATCTGTATTCCTTTCCTTTGCATCGCTGTGAGCGAATCACGCAACAGAAACAATATAAGGAGGGGGGGTTTGTTAGGGCTCATGGCTTCAGAGATCTTTCAGTGGATCCTGGAGAGGGACTAGGAGTCATATAGATCCCTGATGGGCAGACAGGCAGACAGGCAGGAAAGATGTCCTGAAAGCTGCAGAGATGGCATGCTTCCAGCTTCTTCCTCACCCCAGACAATGTCTGGTTGCTTCTCTTCCACTGGCACGGCCCCTCTTCCAGCTGATGGATTCAGATCTCTCCAGATAAATCCAAGGCTTGTCCTAGATGTAGCTCAGCTTGGAGCTGTGGGCTTATCAGCCCTCTATTCTCTGTTGAAGTCGACCAATCCAAAATTAGGGGAGTGTGGCCTGCCCTATACCACCAATTACTTCTAAAAGGCCCAGACCACACCCCTTAGAGGCTTTGGATTTGGGTTTTTCAATCCCCTGTCCACTTGTGGAAAAATCATTCTCTCTGTGCGCTTTCCCGTGTGCACCTGGACTTCTTCACTTTTTTTTTTTAATTTTTTTTTTAATTTAATTGTATTTATTTCTGTATGTGTATGAATGTACTGCCTGCATGCAGGTTTGTGCACCCGTGTCGTGCAATGCTGCGGAGGTCAGAAGAGGGTGTCGGATTCCCCTGGAACTGGAGTTCTCCTGGAATTGGAGTTTCGGACGGTTTTCGGCCGCCATGTGGGTGCTGGGGATCGAACCCGGGTCCTCTGTAAGAGCAGTCGGCGCTCTTAACCGCTAGGCCATCTCTCCAGCCCCCGACTTCTTCACTTTTAATAAAGTTTGTTGCCTGTTCTGTGTCTGAGATTCTTTTAACTCCTTGTTTTAAAATGTTATTTATTATTTTTATTTTATATGTGTCAGTGTATTGCCTGCATATATATAAGTACACCTGTATCTTGCAATGCCCGCAGAGGTCAGAAGAGGGCATTGGATCCCCAGGAACTGGAGTTATGGGCGGTTGTTAGCCACCATGTGACCTACCCACCCCACCACCATGCAGAATCCTCTGCAAGAGCAGCTAAAAGTGTTCCTAACTGCTGAGCCATGTTTCCAGGCCTGCCTTTTAGTTCTTATAATTGACAGAGAAAATTAATCTAAGCATGACCCCTAGACAGTAACACTGGCAGGAATGGAATGGTGGTAGGGTTGGTTCAGTCAGTGGTAGCAGAAACTTGTGCTGGTGGCTGTTTACATGATTGAGGTTCAGCAAACAGAAAGTGAAAGAAACTAGATGTCCTGCTAATAGTCTTCAAGGGCCTGCCCTCAGTGACCTGCTTATAACAGCTGACCCCACACCCTAAAGGGTTGCACAGGCCTCTTTCCCAAATAACATCACCAGCATTCAGAACAGGAGCCAGAAGGACCCTTTAGATTCAAATTATCACAATATCTAAGGCTACAAAGATAGGCTCCAGAAACCAATTTGAAGCGACATGGATTTTTCTATCCAACAATAGAAGTGAGGAAGTATCTGTCACTCTTGTATCATCAACAGAAGCAATACCATGCTATCTCTGATTCAAACAGAGGAGCACACACCTCCATCCCACACACTTTCATGTAGAGTGGTGACCATGGAGAAAAGGAGATAAGGAACACGTACATACCACCAAATTGTAGTATATGAAGACTGCAAAAATTCAATTAAAAATTTTTAAAAATATACCAAACAATGAAAGCTGTTACTGTTGAGGTTAGAAGGGAGAGGTTTTATACATATCTGAATTGTTTGTAATTTTTAAAATTTATTATTTTTTATGTGTATGAATGTACTGTCTGCATGTAGGCTTGTGCACCCGTGTTGTGCAATGCCGCAGAGGTCAGAAGAGGGTGTTGGAGTCCCCGAAACTAGAGTTAAAGACAGTTCTTAGTCACCATGTGGGTGCTGGGGCTCGAACCCGGGTCCTCTGCAAGAGCAGTCAGCGCTCTTAACCGCTGAGCCCCAGTTTGTAATTTTTAGAACATACATGTACTATTTTTGGATCTTAAAGAGAAAATTCAGAATAACAAAGGAGAAGGAGAGACTATGGGAGAACTCCAGAAACATGCTCTTACATGAGAGTTCCAAAGAAAAGCAAGCCTCAGGGGCTAGAGAGATGGTTCAGCTGGCAGTGTGCTTGGATGATCCCAGGAACGAACGGAAGCTGGAAAGGATGGCGGGCACCTGTAATCCCAGCACTGCTACAGCAAGATGGAGGCCAAGACAGGAGAATCATCTGGAAGCCCATAGCCCAGCCTAGCCTGGAGTACCTAGCATAGCAGTAGAGACTACAGAAACCTTGCTTTAGCAAGGTGGAAGGTGAAAACCGACTTCCATATGTGTACACGGGCATGCACATGCTTATACACAGGCACACATAAACAACAGAAAATTCTAGAAATCACAGACATTGCCGACATCACTATCCATGAAGGATTGTTGAGCCCCCATATACACCTAATAGGACAGACACACTTCCCCCAGCAGTCCTGACTTACCCAAGGGATCCATCAGCCAGCCAGCCTGTTGTGCATACCGCAAGGGTGCAGTCCTGGACCACCCTCTTCAGCTCTTCAGCAGACGCCAGGTGGGCGTCCCTGCTCCTGCAGGAATGCCTAGCCGCCTCCAGTTCCAGACCCTGGGAGCCATTCTGAGACTCCAGAACGAAGAGCTTCCCTGTGTGGGAGGAGCATGACAGTAGGTGGTGAGGCCCAGGGAACGTGACGTGACGTTAGCACGTGACGTTAGCATGCTCGGTGTCTGCAGGTACTTGTTAGAACGCCGCTGCCCAACTGCATTAGACCAAATTCGGTATTCCCACAACCCGGTGATCCTGGACCAGGTGCTGACTATTCTGCCGGCGTAACTCATCTCTGCTTTCTAGTTCCAGAGTGTTTGATATGGACCAAGTGTTTTTCAAATTGTTTATAAATATTCATTTTATGAATCCTTTTTTTTTTTTTTCTGGTATTTTTTGAGACAGGGTCTCTCTTTAGTCCCAGGCTGGCCTTGAACTCACAGAGATCCGCCTGCCTCTGCCTCCCAAGTGCTGGGATTAAAGGCATGAGCCACCATGCCCGGCACATTTTTTTTTCTTTTCCTTTTTCTTTATTTTTATTTATCTATTTTTTTGCCCGGCACATTTTATGAATTCTTATGATAACCCTATGATATAGGTGTTATTATTCTATTTTTTTAATTTTTTATGTGTATGAATGTACTGTCTGCATGCAGGTCTGTGCACTCATGTCGTGCAATGCCATAGAGGTCAGAAGAGGGCATCGGATTCCCCTGGAACTGGAGTCAAAGATGGTTCTCAGCTGCCATGTGGGTGCTGGGAATCGAACCCGGGCCCTCTGCAAGAGCAGTCAGCACTTTTAACTGTTAGGCCATCTCTCCAGCCCCTATTATTCTATTTTATAGTTAAGACTTAGTAATAATACTTATTTAAGACCACATAGCTAAGACACAAAATCAGGCAGTTTGGCTCCCTGAGAGAGATCTTTTGATCTATAAATTTTTTACTACATTTTCTTCCTTCATTTGTGTGTGTGTGTGTGTGTGTGTGTGTGTGTGTGTGTGTGGTCGGCTGGTTGATTGGTTGGTTTTGTGCCATGGTGTACATGTCAAGGTCAGAGGACAACTTCAGAGTTGGCTCTCTTTTTCCACTATATGGGTACTGAAGATTGAACTCAGGTTGTCAAGCTTGGGAGGCAAGCATCTTTACCCACCAAGCCATCTTGCCATCCCATCCCAGGGGTCTAAATCATTATTATATTGCCTTCCAATAAAGTAACAGGAAAATAGTATATTTTGTAATCTCCATGCACAAAAAACAATTTTATTTTATTTTTATTTTATGTGTATGAGTGATTTACCTACATATATATAAGTGCACCTGAGTCATGTAATACCTTCAGAGGCCAGAAGAGGGTGTCTAACCCCTTGGAACTAGACACGCTGCTGGTAGCCACCACGTGGGTGCTAGGACTCAAACTCCAGTCCCTTGGAAGAACATCAAATGTTTTAAACCTTTGAGTCATCTCTCCAGTATCACAAAATATATTTCTTAATGAATCTTGGGAGACTTGACAATGTCAAGGCTCAAATTCCAAACGAAGTATCTTTGAGCCTGGTTGTGACTTCCTTTATTCCCAGCATTTGAGAGGCAAGAGATAGATCTCCGTGAGTTTGAGATCAGCCTGGTCTACCTAGTGAGATACAGGCCAACCAGGACTATATAGTGAGACCTTGTTTTAAAAACCAAGCAACAAACAAAAGAAGTGGATTTGATCAGTGAGCTGGGATTCAATTTATAAAAACCTAAAAAAGCTCTCAGAAATTAAAACTTCTAACGAAGTAGGAAAATATTGAACAGAAAGCAATGGACTGGAAAGGCAAACAATGAAGAAACTGAGCAAAGCAGGGGCTGCTCCTTCTTCAAAAGACTGTTAACCGGGCTGGAGAGATGGCCTAGTGGTTAAGAGCGCCTACTACTCTTGCAGAGGACCCGGGTTCAACCCCCAGCACCCACATGGCAGCAGAAAACCGTCTTTAACTCCAGTTCCAGGGGAATCTGACGCCCTCTTCTGACCTCTGCGACATTGCACGACACGGGTGCACAGACCTACATGCAGACAGTACATTCATACACATACAAAAATAAATAAAATTTAAGGGCTGGAGAGATGGCCTAGCGGTTAGGAGCGCTGACCGCTCTTGCAGAGGACCCGGGTTCGATCCCCAGCACCCACATGGCGGCTGAGAACAGTCTGAAACTCCAATTCCAGGAGAACTCCAGTTCCAGGGGAATCCGACATCCTCTTCTGACCTCTGCAGCATTGCACGACACAGGTGCACAAGCTTGCATGCAGACAGTACATTCATACACATACAGAAATAAATAAAATTAATAAAAAAAACTTAAAAAAAAATAAAAAAAAAAAGACTGTTAACATTGGAGGCTGGGTGTGGTGGTGCACACCTTTATTCCCAGCACTCTGAAGACAGAATCTGGTAGGTACTGTGAGATTGAGGCCAGCCTGATCTACATAGCAAGTTCCGGGCCAGCTGGGGCTACAGGGACCCTGTCTCAAAAAGACCAAAACCAAAACAAAACAAAGAAAGGCTCATTTTACAGAACCCCAAACCTGTTTAGACAAGGGGAAACCAGTTTCATATTCATTCAGGAAACAATATGCTTTGATACCAGCATCTGTCAACACGTGTAAACTGTGGGCTGACACCTTTCAGATCAGATGCGACTCGTCCTCCCCCAGGCTGTTGGCAGTCATCTTTTCTCTGGGTAAGATCGTTCCTTAGGTTTCACCCACATGTGGTATCAAAGGCTATCCCTAACAGAGGATAACTGTCCCTTCAGTCCACATCCTTCCTCTCTATTCCATCCTTCCACATTGCTCACCAGATACAGGAAACGTGTCTCACTTGGTCTCTACATCCAGTCTCACCTGGTCATGGTCCACCTCCATATGTCACATCAGGATGATCTTTTTTTTTTTTAATTTTATTTATTTCTGTATGTGTATGAATGTACTGTTCTGCATGCAGGTCTGTGCACCCGTGTCGTGCAATGCCACGGAGGTCAGAAGAGGGTGTCGGATTCCCCTGGAACTGGAGTTCTCCTGGAATTGGAGTTTCAGACGGTTCTCGGCCGCCATGTGGGTGCTGGGGATCGAACCCGGGTCCTCTGTAAGTGCGGTCGGCGCTCTTAACCGCTAGGCCATCTCTCCAGCCCCCAGGGTGATCTTTTACAAAGTGCAGATCTGACCATTCATTCTGCTGCTCGAAACATTCAACAGCTTCTTCTCTTGTTACAATGAGGCTGTTGACTTCTCCAGCATCATTAAGTCACTTTGCTCAATTTTTTTTTTTTTATCTTTTTGAGACTGGGTCTCCCTTTTAGTCCCAGCTGGCCTGGAGCTCATTATGTAGACCAGGCTGGCCTTGAACTCACAGAGATCTGACTGCCTCTGCCTCCCGACTGCTGGGATTAAAGGCGTGCGCCACCACACCCGGCCTAAGACGGTTCTTAGCCCATCTGTGGGTGCTGGAAATCAAACCCTGCTCCTCTGCAAGAGCAGTCAGTGCTCTTAACTGCTGAGCCGTCTCTCCAGCCCCACTTTGCTTGATTTTTAAGGTGTGGTCTTACTCTATAGTCTAGACTGGCCTGAAACTAATGAAACTCCTACCTCAACCTCCTGAGAACTTGGATTCCAGGTGAGTTCTGCCATATCCAGCCCAAACTCCTCTGCCCCACACTTGCACCTGCAGCTACTCTGTCTCTTGTGTTCCATTCTTCCCATGGGTTTTTCCCACTCAGTTTCCTGGGTCATCATTTTCCTTTTGCCTAGTCATTCTTTTTTTCCCATAACTTTCCATATTAATATATATATATATAATATATATATATATATCACTATATATGTAAGTCTCCCAGCTGGCCTTGAGAACTCACAGGGATCCACCTACTTCTGCCTCCCCAGTGCGCTGGGATTAAAAGTGTGCACAACCATGCCCAGGCTAAAAAATATATATTTTTCATTTCAACGTGGTTGTAGTACTGTGTGGTTGTCACATGTATGCAGGTACCTGTAGAGAACCAAGGAAGAGTTGTTGGATCCCTGGAACTGGGAGTTACAATCAGATATGAGCCACCATGTGATGCTAGGAACTGAATTCTATATCCTCCACAAGAACACACTGAGCTGTCTCTCCAACCTCACAGTCTAGTAATTCTTCTGTCCTTTAATCTCAGAAGCAACCAAAGCCACAATTTTTGTTTTTTTCTCTTTCTTTTTGTTTTTTGTTTGAGAACAGGGTTCATTCACTTTGTGGCCTTACGCTTAGAGCCTAGAGTTCACTGTGTAGACCCAGTATGTTCACTAGGAATTCACAGGATCGATCTGCTTCCTGTAGTGCTGGGATAAGGGCTATGCATCACTACGCCAGGCCAAATTTCACATTTCACTTCATGGTTAGTTGTTTGCCGGTAAGGTGTATGCTGCAATGCCTCAAGGAGGGTGAGAACACCAGTGTTGATCCCTTGGAACTAGAGTCACAGTAGTTGTTAGCTGCTTATGTGGGTGCTGAAACCCATCAAACTAGGCCCCTGCAAGTAGCACAGCCAAGTGGTCTTAACCGGACTTGACCATCTCTCCAGTGCCTCCTCCTGGGGTTTTCATTGTTCCCCTTTCTCTTCATCGTTCTGTCTTCATCAGCAAGGGCAGCCTGAGATACAGCAGTTACTCAGCAAACACTGAATTAATGAATCTTCTCCTGTACTTATCACCCAAACAATTCATTCGCATTTAATTAATATGAAGTTTTTTTTTCCATTTCAACAAGTAAAAGTAGGGTCTGGGGAGGATAACTCAGCTGTAAAGTTCTGCCCACTCTAGCACAAGCCATGAGTTTAATCCCCAGCACCCACATAAAAACAAAAAGCTGGGAGNATATATATATATATATATGTATATGTCTCCCAGCTGGCCTGGAACTCACAGGGATCCACCTACCTCTGCCTCCCCAGTGCTGGGATTAAAGGTGTGCACAACCATGCCCAGCTAAAAATATATATTTTTATTTACATGTTTGTATGTCTGTGTGGATATGTCACATGTATGCAGGTACCTGTAGAGACCCAAGAAGGTGTTGGATCCCCTGGAACTGGAGTTACAAGCAGATATGAGCCACCATGTGAGTGCTAGGAACTGAATCTAGATCCTCCACAAGAACACACTGAGCTGTCTCTCCAACCTCACAGTCTAGTAATTCTTCTGTCCTTTAATCTCAGAAATGACCAAAGCCACAATTTTGTTTTTTTTCTTCCTTTTTTTGTTGTTGTTTTGAGACAGGGTCTCACTTTGTGGCCTTAGCTGGCCTAGAGTTCACTGTGTAGACCAAGCTGTCCTAGAATTCACAGGGATCTGCTTCCTGAGTGCTGGGATTAAGGGCATGCATCACTACGCCAGGCCAAATTTCACATTTCATTCATGTGTTGAGTGTTTTGCCGGAATGTATTGCATGCAATGCCCAAGGAGGTGAGAACACAGTGTTGGATCCCTTGGAACTAGAGTCACAGTAGTTGTTAGCTGCTATGTGGGTGCTGAGAACCAAACTCAGGTCCCCTGCAAGAGCAGCCAGTGTTCTTAACCACTGAGCCATCTCTCCAGTGCCTCCTCCTGGGGTTTTCATTGTTCCCCTTTCTCTTCATCGTTCTGTCTTCATCAGCAAGGGCAGCCTGAGATACAGCAGTTACTCAGCAAACACTGAATTAATGAATCTTCTCCTGTACTTATCACCCAAACAATTCATTCGCATTTAATTAATATGAAGTTTTTTCCATTTCAAAAGTAAAAGTAGGGTCTGGGGAGATAACTCAGCTGGTAAAGTTCTTGCCACTCTAGCACAAAGACATGAGTTTAATCCCCAGCACCCACATTAAAAACAAAAGCTGGGGCAGGCAGGGTGGCTCAGTGGTTAAAGGCTATCACCATGCAAGTCTGATGACCTGAGTTTGATGCTCAGAACTGACATATATGTGGAAGGAGAGACTTGACTCCACAAAGTTGTCCTCTGACTCAACATACACATGGTGGCATACATCCCCACATATCATCACAACATAACAAGAAAAGCTGGGCACGGCTGTACAACCCCATAGCTGTCTGGGGAGGTGGAGACATGCTGTAACTCCAGTTTCCTTGAGAGACTGTCTCAAAAACCAGGATTGAGGAAGACACTTGAATTAAACCTCCCGGCTCCACATGTATGTGATGTATGTGCACCTGTACACACACACACACACACACACACACACACACACACACACACACACAAACACATACACCACAAACAAAAGTTTAAGCACAGTAGGTGGACTCCTTCATATAAAAAATACCTGGCTAGCTAGTCAAATATAAACTAAATGTTCTCCTTTTGATTTTTTCTTCTTTATTTTTGAAGTCATTTCTGTCCAAATCTGTCTGTTCACATATCTATAATGAATCACAGTTTAATTGAACATTCTGCTTCCTCCTCCCATCATGCAGCATGTGGAGAAGGTTGGTAATCCTAGACCTAAAGAAGAACCGAGCCTTTTGTCATATAGCTTAGAGTTCTGCTGTGTCTCTCTTAGAGAAGTTGGAGCTCAGCAAAGGCAATTTTCTTACAATGAAGTGCTCTTATAATTCTCCATAGCTGAAGTGGAAAGAGGAAAAGAGAGGAAAAGGTAAGGAGAAGACACATGATCGGGTGTTGACCTCGGTCTCTCCTTACCCAGTGACATTTCTGCTTTCAGCTTTCTGTGCCCTACATCGATCTAGACAGGCACAAAACTTTGATCTTCATCCCCCTGGCATTCATAATGGGGTGAAACTCTATAAAACTTCATGGATTACAAAGAGATTTCTTTAAAAGAAATTAAGATTGGTACAAAAATATACATTGTTCCAAAGTTAATACAAGCTCAATCCATCCTACTTGCACTCTTCAAAATCAGTTTTATTTTTCATAACTCAACATGCAGGCCAAAACTACTAAAGGAGTACCAGTGGATGGACTGCAAATAGGTGTGGGGTTTCACATAGCAGGGATGGAATGTTCTAGAATTAGATGCACAAACATGGTTTGGACAACAAAAATGATTATATATATATATATATATATATATGCCTCAATTAAGGGGGTGGAGAGACAGCCTAGCAGTTAAGAGCACCGACTGCTCTTGCAGAGGACCCGGGTTCGATCCCCAGCACCCACATGGCGGCTGAGAACCATCTGTAACTCCAATTCCAGGAGAACTCCAGTTCCAGGGGAATCCAAGACCCTCTTTTGACCTCTGTGGCATTGCACGACACAGATGCACAAACCTACATGCAGACAGTACATTCATACACATACAAAAATAAATAAAAATTTAAAAAAAGCCTCAGTTAAACATTTTTTTTTTTATTTCTGTATGTGTATCAATGTACTGTCTGCATGCAGGTCTGTGCACCCGTGTCGTGCAATGCCGCGGAGGTCAGAAGAGGGTCTCGGATTCCCCTGGAGCTGGAGTTCTCCTGGAATTGGAGTTTTAGACGGCTCTCGGCCGCCATGTGGGCGCTGGGGATCGAACCCGGGTCCTCTG
>VZQC01008599.1:542672-563947 GCA_009823505.1 Rhizomys pruinosus | reverse complement strand
TTTTTTTTTTTTTTTTCTTTTTTGGTCTATCAGATCTTCTATTTTCTTCCCCCCCTATGGTTTGCCAGATTTTTTTTTTTCTATGCCATATTTTTCTTTTTTTAAGGCGTTTCAAAATACTGCAAAGCCTCCTAAACCGCTTAGGGCTCTTTTTCCTTTAGCACTCTAGGTTGGACTTGGTGGCAACGGCTCCTGGTGAGGACAACTGGCTTTCTTGTACACTTCCTTCCTTCAGATCCTGCCGCTCCTCGTTCAGAGGTTTTGTGCCAACAGCAAAACACAGCTGAATTAGCTTCTCAAAAGGGAATTGAAAGGAGCCCTGATCCTGCTAATTTAAGAGATGTGTGTTAAAAGCCCAATTCAGGGGTGGGCTAGATGGCTGTGTTAAAAAGGTGCTTGCTATCATTAGCCTTGACTACCTAAGTTCCATCTCCACAGGTTGAAAGGAAAGAATCCCTTGAATTGTCCTCTGAGGTACACATGCGCGAGCACACACACACACACACACACACACACACACACACACACACATACGCACACACATTAAGGAAAATCTAAAGCCTAATTCAAGTTCAAAAAAACAAAGTAAATAAACACTCAAAATAAATAATTAATATATGTTGTATATGTTGGGGTGGGTTTTTTGTTTTTTGTTTTTTTTCTTTTTGAGAAAGGGTCTCCCTTTAGTTCCAGCTGACCTGGAGCTCACTCTGTAGACCAGGCTGGGTTTGAACTCCCAGAGAACCGCCTGCCTCTGCCTCCCAAGTGCTAGGATTAAAGGCGTGCGCCACCAAAACATACATTTTGGTTTTGTTTTTATTCAAAAGCCAAATTTGGATTCAAAAAGCAAAGTAGGTCAGTTCTCAGAAATTGCTATAATGCCTACCTATTTTTCCATCGCAGTTCCTGAGCCACTCGTCCCCAGTTCGCAGTGTGGCGCTCGCCGTGTTTGTTTTTAAGCTGTCCCCTGTTCCCGACACTGCGCGCCCCTCCAAGGGCAGTTTCCTCTACTCCGGACTCTGTGCCCCGCGTTTGCTCCATTATCTTTCTGATCTTCCCGGACCACGAGAAAGTTTTCTAACCTTACCAGCCTGGGGGTCGGGCACGCCTTTAATAGATGTTGAAAAACGGAGCGGCAGCGGAAACAATTCCAGCGGACGAAGCTCTAGGGCCGCCTGGACGTGCCTCCATTCTAAAGATCTCTCGTGGGGACGGTGGGAACGCAGGCGGCGGGGAAGCCGGAGGCGCCCCACGGGGCGGCCAGCGCCACGCAGCATCCTCCCGCCCAGGTCGCTCCGCGGGGGGACCCCGGCTCCCCCCGCTCCCCTCCCCGGTCCCCCGGCTCCAGACACTCACCATCCGCCCGCACCGGGAGGCGCGGCAGCTCCAGCAGGAGCAGCGCGGCCGCCAGCAGCGCGGGGCCCCCGGCGGTCATGGTCGTGGCGTCCGCGGCGCGGGGCTGCGCTGCGCGCAATCGCCGAAGTCCGGGATGCTGGAGCCGCGGCTGGGATGCGGGATGCGGGGATGCGGGGAGCGCCGGGACCCGCCGAACTCGCGGGGGTCTCGGTGGCGCCTCCGAGGCGGCTGCTGTCGGCTCCGCCTTCGCGCCGGGCACCTGGAAGCCACGGTGCCAAAAGGGGCTGCGCCCGCGGGCGCGGCCGGGGCGGACGGCCAGGGCCCTGGAGGCGGGGAGAGCGGCCGCCAGCAGCCGGAGCCCCCCGGGTGGGCGCCCCCGACGGGAGGGCCCCGCGTCGCGGACTAGTCTCCGACTTGGCGCTGTCGTACAGACAACAACTGGTTTTTCCTTTTAGATGAAGGGAACCAAGGGACGGCGAGATGCTCCTTCCCGACCGGAAAAAGCCATCTTGACGCTGGGTGTCTGGCTGTTAGAGTGCTGGCCTAGCGTGCACGGAGCCCTGGGTTCGATTCCCCAGCTTGTCAGTCCAGCACGTGGACTAGTGAAGGACATTTCCCAGCACACCCAACTTCTCCCAACACTGAGGGCTTGGATGGGGTGACCTCCGAGTCAGATCCCTGTGACCTCTGATCTGAGAGGCTATCCTCTAAGTGCCTCAGTAAGACCGGTCCCACCCGGTCCTGTCTGGCTCCCCAGCACTGGTTCTGTTCCCTGAAGAAAGGAGAGCTCGGTTTTCCTCAAAGGTGGAATACTAAAGACCAGCCTTGTTGCCAGACTTGATGTCCCTTAATCTAGCACCCGGGAGGCTGAGGCAGTAGGATTGCTGCCAGTTCCAGGCCAGCATGAGCTAAATAGCAAGACCCTATCTCAAAGCATTCATTCCTTTCCTCAATGGATCAAAGTATTGTTAGAATTGGTGCACCAGTTGCACTCGACAGTTTGCAAATTAATATACCACCAGTAAATATCTACTAAGTGCCACAATATATCTGTGCTGGACCCCAATGAGGGCATAATTTGTTCTTTTATTAGTGTATTTTATTGTTTTTATTTTATGTGCATGTATGTAAGTGCACCCATGTTGTGCAATGCCAGTGGAAGTCAGAGAGGGTGTTGGATCCCCTGGAATTGGAGTTATGGATGCTTGCTCAGCCCCATGTGGGTGCTGGGGCTCAAACCTGGATCCTCTACAAGAGCAACCAGTTCTCCTAACCACTGAACCCATCTCTACAGCCCCCCATAATTTGTTCTTTAAATAAATCCTCCTCCTTAAATAAGCCAAATATTGAGGGATGAACAGTATTTGTACTACAATAGACAAGAAATTGTCTCTAGTGAACTAGGATGTGGGAAGAATCTACTTCATTTCACAGTAAGAGCCGAGACTTGTACCCACATGTGGGTTACTACAGGTGTCATTTTTCAGTGTATGTTATACATGAAACCAAGCTGGCCTGGAACTCTCAGTCCTCCTGCCTCCAGCTCCCAAGTGCTGGGATCATAGACGTGCCACCACACGAGCGTGTGTGTGTGTGTGTGTGTGTGTGTGTGTGTGCAGGACAAAGGACAGCTTGTGGGAGCCCATTGTCTTCTTCTACCGTGTGGGTTCCAGAGATTGAACTCAGGTCATCAGACTTGGAAGGAAGCACCTTTACCCACTGAGCCATCTTGCCAGACATCCACCTGCCTCTGCCTCCCAAGTGTGGGGATTAAGGCGTGTGTCACCGTGCCCGGTGAAGCTTCACTTTCAAAGTACAGGTGCTTTGGCCCCTTGAGCTTTTGTCCAAATAGTTGGGAGTGATGCATATTGGAAACAACAACAACAAAGGACTGCATCAAAGAACTGACTGAAACAGTGAACTTCTGTTCAAAACAGGCAACTTCCATGTGGAGAATTTTGAGAAAGAGATGAAAAGCATGTTTGGCAGAATACATGAGCTCTGGTGGAGTGGGGGGATAGGGTGGGGGACATGGGTGTAGATTTGATAATCTTGTACAAAAAAAAATATATATATATATATAAATAAAAAGCAAGCAAGGGGAAAAAAAAAGTACAGGTGCCTAAGGGTGTTCATGTAGTAAGGCTGGACCATCAATCACAGGTAAGTATAAATGAATTGACTTAGCTACTCCCTGTTTAGAAGTTTCCTGGCAAGGCAACACAAAGAGTGAAACTTCACAAGTCTGGACTGAAGAAGACATTGAAAGCTTATCTAAATTGGGCGTGGTGGTGCACGCCTTTAATCCCAGCACTCGGGAGGCAGGTGGATCTCTGTGAGTTCATAGCCAGCCTGGTCTACATAGTGAGTTCCAGGCCAGCTGGGACTACAGAGAGACCCTGTCTCAAAAAGACAAAAAAATTAAAATAAAAAAATTAAAATAAATAAATAAATCTTATCTAGTGCTGACCATGGAGGAAGGGTCCAGAAGGTACCTGCAGGGGCTGCCAGATCTAGTCACCGGCCATGCCTAGTAACATTTGGAGAACAGTCATTTTGAATCTGACTACCTAATCCTAATGGCACTTTAAACATTATCTTTATACAGACCTGTCTCAGCCTGTCCTACTCTGGGGAAATGGGATGTTCTAAAGGTATAATTTGTATAAGCACGTGAGAAATCCGTTCAGCTGCCTCACATAAACATATACTTGCCCTATGTCTCAGAAATTCTCTCTGGTGTATATCCAAAGGAAATGAAAACGTAACAGCCACCAAAAAAAAAAAATATGTATAAAGATGTTTGTAGTCATTTTGTACACAATAATCAGAAATGAGAAGTGACTCAGAGAATATGAAAGGATGAATAGAGAAGCAAACTATGATGTGTTCATGCAATGCATACCACTCCAGAAGAAAAATGAAATAATAAATGAATTTCTCATCAATATAATGCTGAAGGACTGGGGATGGAGTTCAGTGAATAGAGCGCCTGCCTAGCATGCACAAGGTTCATCCCAGCACTGTATACCTGAGTGTGGTGGCGCATACCTGTAATCATAACCCTCAAGAAGTAGGTAGAGTCCAAACAGGATGGCTCAGTGGTTAGGAGCAGTGGCTGCTCTTGCAGAAGACTTGGGTTCAGCTCCCAGCATCCACATGGCATCTCACAGCCATCTGTAATACCTACTACTTCTGGCCTCCTCAGGTCCCAGACCTGCATGCATACACATACAAACGTGCAGGTAAAACCTTCATACACATAAATAATAATTTTTTTTTAAAAAAAGAGGTAGAGGCAGGAGAATCAAGGAACAGAAGCTCAATGTCATCCTCAGCCACAAGAGCAACGTGAGGCTGTATTGAAAGCAAAAAAATGAAAAACTGAAGCTGGGCGTGCTGGCGCACGCCTTTAATCCTAGCACTTGGGAGGCAGAGACAGGCAGATCTTTGTGAGTTCAAGGCCAGCCTGGTCTAAAATGTGAGTTCCAGGACAGCTGGGGCTACAGGGAGACCCTGTCTCGAAAAGACCAAAAAAAAAAAGAAAAACTGGTGTGATGGTGCAGGACTTTAATCTCAGCACCTGAGAGGCAGAGGCAGGCAGATCTCTGTGAGTTCAAGGCCAGCCTGGACTACAGGGTGAGTTCCAGGACAGCTAGGGCTATAGGGAGACCCTGTCTCAAAAAAAAAAAAAAAAAGACAAAACTAAAACAACCCATGCCTGGTGTGGGCAGAATGTCTCAGTGGGTAAAGGCTTGCTGCCAACTTGTCTTCTGACATTCACACATGTTCTGTAGTACAAGCCCCCTCCCCCAGACACTGTATTAGTTACGTTTCTGTTGCTGTGATGAAATGTGATGATCAGGCCAGGCGTGGTCATGCATGCCTTTAGTCCTAGCAACAGGAGGCACACAGATCTCTGTGAGATTTGGCCAGCCTGGTTCATGTTAGAGGATTCAATTTATATAGTTTGGTTGGAAAGGGGAAACATAAGCCATGCTGAGAACACTTGTGGTATTGGGTAACTTGTTTCCTCCACATAAAAACATTCCCTCCAGCCAGGCATGGTGGCATGCACCTTTAATCCCAGCACTTGGAAGACAGGGGCAGGGGCAAGCAGATCTCTGTGAATTCAAGACCAGCCTGGTCTACATAGCTAGCTCCAGGCCAGCTGGAACTAAAGGGAGACCCTGTCTCAAAAAGATCAAAACAAAACAAAACAAAACAACAACAACAACAACAATAAATCGTTCCCTCCAGGCAGAGGAAGGAAACTTCTTAGATTAGGAAAGTGGGGCTGGAGAGATGGCTCAGTGCTTAGGAGCACTGGATGCTCTTGCAGAGGACCCAGGTTCAGTTCTTAGCACCTATGCAGTGGCTAACAACTGTCTGTAACTCCAGTTCCAGGAGGTTTTGATGCCCTCTTCTGGCTTCTTCGGATATTGCATGCATATACGCACAGGCATACTGTATATTCATACATATATTATGTGCATATTCATACACATAAAATATAAATAAACATTTTTTTTATAGATTCAGGAAGCTAATGAAGCTTCCCAGGCTTAGGGAGCTCTAAGCTTCAGAAACTGGAAGAACTCATGAAGCTCAGAAAGTTACAAGATTCACAAGATCCCTCCCCAAGGTGGTAGAAGGAGCAAACATTAGCTAGGGTAGAGTCTTCTGTGAGGACGCCTGTAAGCTGTGCAGGGAGCTCTTGCGATGCAGCTTTTGTGAAATTATTCCCCCCACACACACTCCCTTGTGCTGGCATGGGCTTCTTGGTGATGCCTCTGAATCACCCACGCCCCAGGTGGCAGCCCAAATAAACTCACTGGGAGAGAATTGTTTCTTCAATTTGCCAACGTGAATAGATGTTTGTTCCTGCCACCACCAGAAAGTCAGGAAACAGCAGTGCCCATCAGAGTTGCCCCTGAGCGGTGAGAGCAGGAGAAGCCCCAAGGATGTTCCACATCAGGGTGACCATGACGGTCACACGACCATGACCATTTGTCTAACCCCACTCATTGAAACACTTGAAATGTATGTGTTTACTGAATCTTTATTCAATAATTACTTGATTCAATAATAAATACTTTAAACATAATAAATTCAGTTATTTCCCTGAAGAAGAAAAATTTAATTAAAAGCGAGTTTAATGAAAGGACCTCACACTGAGATGTGGACAGTGTAAAAGCTGGGAAGAGAGGCTGAAGCTGCAGGGGACAGAGGATGGGATCCTGGGATTGCAGGAAGGTGTTGCCATTCTGCAGTCCACAGGGGTTGGAGGAGGTTGGGGTACTAGCAAGCTCAGCATGAACCAGCGCCCTGGAGCCCGGGAGGTGACTCAGTGGGTAAAGTACAAGCGTGAGAGCCCAAGTTCAGGTCCCCAGCGCTCAGATAAGCACTGGGCAAGGCAAACCTGTGATCTCGGCACCAAGGGGTGGAGACAGGCAGATGCTCAGGGGTTCACTGGCCAGTCCAGAATAGAACTTCAGGTTCAGTGAGAGCCCCTGTCTCAAAAAATAAGGTGGAAGGGCTGGAGAGATGGGTCAGTGGTTAAGAACACTGGCTGCTCTTGCAGAGGACCCAGGCTGGGTTCCCAGAATCTACAGTGGCTAACAGCTGTCCTTCACTCCAGTTCCAGAGGATATGATGCCCTCTTCTGGCCTCTGGAGGCACTTTGTGCATGTGATAGACTTACATACATGCAGGCAAAACACTCATACACATAAAGTAAAAATAAAATAAAGCTGGGTATGGTGGTATATGCCTTTAATCCCAGCACTCGAGAGGCAGAGGCACATGGATCTCTGTGAGTTCAAGGCCACCTTGGGGATACGGGGAGACCCTGTCCCAATAAATAAATTAATAAATAGATTAATTAATTAAGTTTAATTAGTTCCAGGCCAGCTGGGGATACAGGGAGACCCTATCCCAATTAATTAATTAATTAATTAGGATTAATTAATTAATTAAGATGGAGAGCAATAGAGTGAGGTACCTGATGTTAAGCACTGGCCTCTCCACTCATCCTCATGGGTAAGTGCACACTCATCAGATCCATGAAGGAAGTCACCAGAAAGGAGGCCATAGGTGGAGGAACCAAGTACTCCTCCTGCCCCTGATCTTCCCAATGACTCCTGTTAGCTTAACCGCTTGAAAGCTGGAGGGCAGAAGAAGAGGTACCAGAGCCAGGGCCGTCCTCATCCAGGCAATAGATCTGGGCAGAGAAGAGAGAGGAATGGAGAGCAGCCAGCCCAGCACTGTCTGGATAAAGGTAATTAAAATAGAATGGCAGAAAGACAAAGTCATCTCAGTCCTGCAGTCTAGGACAGAGAAACGATATCAGTTCAATCAAATTCCCACAGTTACATTAGTGACTTTTGTTCTTTTTTAAGATTTTTTTTAGGGGCTGGAGAGATTGTGTAACTGTTAAGAGAGTGCTGGCTGCTCTTGCAGAGGACCCAGGTTCAGTTCCCAGCACCCACATGGCAGCTAACAACTATCTGTAACTCCAGTTCTAGGGGACCCGACACCATCTTCAGATCTCCATGGGTATTGCATGACACAGGTACATACACTTATAAACATAAAAATGAAAATTAAAAAAAAGAAAAATTGGGGCTGGAGAGATAGCCTAGCGGCTAAGAGCACCGACTGCTCTTGCAGAGGACCCGGGTTCGATCCCCAGCACCCACATGGCGGCTGAAAACCGTCTGTAACTCCAATTCTAGGAGAACTCCAGTTCCAGGGGAATCCGAGACCCTCTTCTGACCTCCACGGTATTGCACGACACGGGTGCCCAAACCTACATGCAGACAGTACATTCATACACATACAAAATAAATAAATAAATAAATAAATAAATAAATAAATAAATAAATAAATGTAAAAAAATTAAAAAAAAGAAGAAAAATTATTTCTTTTTATTTTGTGTTTGCCTACACGTATGTGCACCACATGCATGTAGTGCCTGAGGAGGCCAAAAGAGGGCATCAGATACCCTGGAACTGTAGTTACAGATGGTTGTTAGCTACTATTTGGGTGCTGGGAACTGAACCAGGATCCTCTGCAAGAGCAGCCAGTGCTCTTAACTGCTAAGCCACCTCTCTAACCCCTACTTACTTTTCTGGTTGGTGTAACAAAAAAAACACCTGAAAGAAGGCCAGGGAGATGGCTCAGTGGGTAAAGTGTGTAAGTGTGAAGACTTGAGTTCAGATCCACAAAGCCACGCAAAGCTGGATGGCGTAGTCAGGTCTGTAACGCCAGTGCTCCTATGGCAAGGAGGAGATGAGAATCTCTGGAAGGAATTCCCACAAGCTCCTGTGTTTGAACACTCATCCATAGCTGGTGATACTTTATTTTGGAGTGAGGTTGTGGAACTTTTTGGATATGGGACCCAGCTGGCAGGTGCAGGCCTCTAGGCTAGACAGAGGCTTATAGCTGGCCCCAGTTCCAAGCCTCTCTGCTTCTGGGTTGACTGCTGACTCGTGAGCAGGGTGCCTTCCATACCTGCTGCCACCGACAGGAACTGCTTCCACCACCGTGACTAATACCACATTGCCCTACCGTGCAACTCTGAGCTAAAATGAATCCTTCCCCCATAAGTTGCTTCTTGGGTATTTTGTCCCAGCAAGAAGAAAAATAACTAATATGCCATGTCAGGGCTGGGAATGTGGCTCAGGAGCAGAATGCCTACCTAGCCTGCGCAATGCTCCGGGTTCAGTCCCCAGCAATGCAAATACGCATACGCTCTGTCAACAGATGCAGGACAGGCAATGAAGCAAATCACATCTAGAGTGAGAACCTCTGTCAATAAGGGAGAACAGCTCTGGTCTCCGGGAAGTAAGGGGTTATTTTAGTTTTGTTTCTGTTGCTGTGGTAAAGCAGTCTCACAAACAGCAACTTAGAGGAAGAAAGGGTTTATTTTAGCCTACAGTTCCAGATTGTACTCCATTATTGCCATGAAGTCAATGCAAGAATTTGTAGCAACTAACAATGTCATATCCACAGCCAAGATAGACTGAGATGAAGACGTGTATGTTCATTGGTTTACTTGCTTGTGCTCAGCTCAAGTTCTTCATTCTTAGTTCAGGAATGGAGCCACCCACAGTGATCTGTGTCTTCTTACTTCAATGAATTTTACTGAACAATCCCCCACACATGCCCACTGGCCAGCCCAATGTGGGCAACTCCTCATTGAGACTCTTCCTAGGTGATTTGAGGTTGTGTCAAGTTGACTATTAAAGCTAACCATCACAGAATCAAATCTAAATAAGCTTTTTCTATGTGGCTGAGGAGATAAGAGTTAATTCCAGACTTCTACTCTGGACAAAGATGTGGTATTCACTTTCCCCCAGGCTGAAGTCCACCAGATACATCCAGATGCTTGGGAAACAGGTCGGGTCTGAACTGATAAAGAAAAATTCCCCCAGACCAGGTTCCTTTAAACTGCCCCCCTGCCCCGAGCGACAGGACCGCTTCTCTCAGCCTGCTGCATCAGAAGGGTTGTAGTCCAAGCTCGAGCTTGAATTAAGACTCTTTGTATTTACATCAGAGCTGCGTGTCCTGGTGGTCTTTTGGGGGTCCCAGTGATTTGGGCATAACATATGGGGACTCGTCCGGGATCCCCCAGACCCTCAGGACCCCAATCCAAAGAGTCTAATACCAGTCAGTAAGTGTCTCAGTCTTGTCCTTTCTTTGTCTGTTGTCTTCTCTATGCTTTTGTTTCAGTCAGACCTCGAGGCAGCTGAAAACTTTGGCTATAGGTGGCCCAAAGTGGATGCACTGGTGGGTCGGAAGCCGAATGGGTCAGAAATGTCTTACAGTAATGTCTTGGGGCATATGAGGTGCCTGCCCAACAGAATCAGTGCAGAGGCGGATGAGGTTCCTGCCCAACTGAGTGAGTTTTCTTTTTTAGTGCAGAGGCGGATGAGGTGCCTGCCCAGCCAAAACCAAGCGCTTGGATTTTTTTGTGTCCTCGGCCGTGACCTGAGTGTTGGTTTGTCTGTTTTGTGTCTCATGTTGATTGTTCTCTGTGGTTATCAGACTTTGATGGACATTATGGGACAGACCGCTTCCTAACCCTTCCCTTCTCCAATTCCAACTCCCCAAACTAACGCTGTTTATCCTACTGGGAAGGTAGCCACTCTGGTGACTAATGGAAACAAGTTCCATGTGTCTAAGTGCACGTCTAAGTTTTGTGTGTGATTGTCTCATGTTGGTTCTGTCAAACAAACTGGCCACTTCAAGTTTCAATCCTTTATGTGCACAGAATCATTTGTTTTGGCATGCCAGACTAGATACACATGTGCAAGCTTTAAAAATTGATATTTAAAAATACACTTAAAGGCCTAAAATTTGGATACTATAGACATCTCTAAATTTATTGTCTCTGAGTCTGTCAAATGCTTCACAACAGGTGGTAATTTTTATGGGAATTAACCTCTGAGTTGACTATTTAACGGAATTATCTACTTTTGAGATCTCTGTGGACCAGATTCGGGCTGGAAATGAATTTTTGAACTGTTTTTTTTTTAATTTTTTTATTTTTATTTTTTATTTTTATGTGTATGAATGTATTGTCTGCATGCAGGTCTGCGCACCCGTGTCGTGCGATGCCGCGGAGGTCAGAAGACGGTCTCGGATTCCCCTGGAACTGGAGTTCTCCTGGAGCCGGAGTCACAGACGGTTCTCAGCCGCCNTGGTTGGTTGGGAGGAGTTGCTGAAGCCCTGACTTCTCCTTTCCCTCAGATGGACAACAAGTTAAATTTATAATTCTGGGCGGGCATTTGATGTCCAAGGTCAGTCCTTTCAGAGGACCATCCACACCATAGCATCAGATCCGCTGAGCTGGAGTTACAGTAGTTGTGAACAACCCCATGGGTGCTGAGGCCCTAACTCAGATCCTCCAGAAGAGCAGCAAATGCTCCTGAACGCTGAGCCATCTCTTCAGCCTCAGCCTATTAAGCAGTCTTTTGGGCCACTTCACCTCTGCATACTTCCTGACATCACCATATCTCTCTACCGTCTTCACTTTCTTTGTTCTGGGTTCCTTTGTGTTCCCTTCGTCCCACTCTCCTATCTGTTTTTGTTCTTTTGGTTGTGTGTTTTTTTGAGACAGGACTTCATGTAGCCTAGGCTGGCTCAAAACTTGCTACGTAGCTGGGAAGATGACTCTGGATTCCTGATCCTCCTTCCTCTACCTCCCAGATGCTAGGATTCCAAACATGTGCCACCATGTCCAGCCTGTCTGGTGGTCTTTTACTCATGACTTTGCTCCTTGAAGAGCTATCTTTACCTCCTCTGTCTCCTTATTCTCAAGGTCCCCTTCTCTGGCGTTATGGATGAGACTGGGATTTTCTCTTTTAGTTCCAATGTCTATTGTCTCTAATAGTAACTTACTATTTTTTTTTTTATTATTTATTTATTTTTGTATGTGTATGAATGTACTGTCTGCATGCAGGTCTGTGCACCCGTGTCGTGCAATGCCGCGGAGGTCAGAAGAGGGTCTCGGATTCCCCTGGAACTGGAGTTCTCCTGGAATTGGAGTTACAGACGGTTCTTAGCCGCCATGTGGGTGCTGGGGATCGAACCCGGGTCCTCTGCAAGAGCGTTGGTGCTCTTAACCGCTAGGCTATCTCTCCAGCCCCAAGAGAGTTGTTTTTGAGTAAAAGGATGCATCAAGCATATTGGAGCCAGTAAGAGGCATGTGAGCAAGATGAACGTGCATGTTTGAGATGGCTGGGGCTTATTGTCCCTGTACTGGGAGGAGGTGTCTTCTAGGCAGAGAAGGTGTGGAAAGGCTGAACAAGGGATTGGAATTTTACTGTTTTTACTGATGGAAGAAGGGAGAAGCCTATTCTGAGTCACTGATGAGGAAAAAGTCAGGTTAATAGGGATTTTTTTAATATGTTGGACCATTTCTCACCTCTCACTACCTGCACTTGCTCCAGACTCAACTAAGATGAGAATGGATCCTAAACCCACAGAAACACAGAGATCTCTGTGAGGCTGGAGCTAGGCAGTCCAGTGACACAACTACAAGATGAGTAGACCAGGCACTGCCAGCAGAGAGCTGGATTCTCCCGGAGGCCCACCAGAACCAGCCCTGCCCTAAACTCAATTTTAGACTTTTGAAGAATGTTTATACTTTGGTGAAGCTACCTAGGTGATCATTGATCTACTTAGAAGGGAGAGAGACAGTACAAGACACAAGCCAATTTTGGGGTTTAGAGACATCTCTCCAGAAGTCATACATCTATCCCATCTAGGTGATTTTCCTAATGCTTTTTGTCACCTCCTTTGTCTTTAATGACCCAGTAGGGTGCCTGTCAGTAGCTGTGAGAAGAACACCCACATTTGGGGTGGGCCATCCGGGTTGAGTCGGAATCAGAAGACCCTTTTTCTCTTATTTGTCCCTTAGTCCAGTCAAGTTGACACCCAGGATTAACCATCACAGAGCTGTTACCTTGTAGCAGATCAGTATTAACATCTAGTTGGTTACAGAGGCTGACCATGGGGCTCTCCATGTGGATGCTGGTCACACTGACTGATGGAAAAGGTATTTTTTGTGGCATTGAGGTGGCAACCGCAGTGACATATAAAGACTGAATTAAGGCCTGGCGTGGTGGTGCATGCCTTTAATCCTAGCACTTGGGAGGCAGAAGCAGGTGGATCTTTGTAAGTTCAAGGCCAGCCTAGTCTATGTATCGAGTTCCAGGACAGCTGGAGCTATAGGGAGACCCTGTCTCAAAAAGAACCAAAAATAAAAATTAAAAAAAAACAAAGGAAGAAACAAACAAACAAAAAACCCCATGATTTAAAAAAAAAAAAGACTGAATTGAATTTTAAGCTAATGTGAAATCTTGGCAGAGAATGTTTTAATAAATAAATGCCTTAAAAAGTATTTAAAATATTCTTCCATATGTCAAAATGTAAAATGTAACATGACAGATTTTATGTGTCTGATATTGTGTCTGGGAAAGAAGGGCAGACTTTAGGCCCTTCACAATCTGCTGTTGGAGGCCTGACAGGGATACTTGACTCCTCATAGACATAGTCTTCGGCCCAGAAGGAATGTTTCAAAAGTTACTGTGTGGGGGCTGGAGAGATGGCCTAGCAGTTAAGAGCGCCGACCGCTCTTACAGAGGACCCGGGTTCGATCCCCAGCACCCACATGGCGGCCGAGAACCGTCTGAAACTCCAATTCCAGGAGAACTCCAGTTCCAGGGGAATCCGACACCCTCTTCTGACCTCCGCGGCATTGCACAACATGGGTGCACAGACCTGCATGCAGACAGTACATTCATACACATACAGAAATAAATAAAATTAAAAAAAAAAAGTTACTGTGTGAAGCTGTCTGTCATTGACCATTTGCATCTCTGCCATAGAGCAAGTGGCATGGTTACCTGGGTGGATATAGAGGGTGTTTAGTCCTGAGATGTTTGAAACTAAGAGCTCAATTTTTATTGAGCATTTCTGTTATTTTTCAAACTATTGTATCTAAGATAACTGTCCCATCTCGTTACACGGGAAATAAATGTTACTTAGTAAATCTGCACAATTAAGAGTTATGAATGTTATGTCTCATGGTATTAAAAAGGTAAAAGATTTTAAAAAGGTATTTTTTAGTAAGAATTTATGTAAAGATGATAAAAAGTCTATGCAAGTGATAAAAGTCTGAGGAGGTTTGTTGTGACAGGTAAAAGGACACTATATAAATAAGCTTAATTTTCTAAGGTTCCATCAATTAGTTTAAAAATCAAAATGCATATCTAGTCAAGGTTTGTTTAAGAGTGTTCGGTTTTTGTCCAAGCTTTATATGCATATCACATGGCACTTCGAGGTTTAGTAAAATGGTAAGATACCTGGATTAAGTTAAATTGCTATAAACACTCAAGCTAGTTTACTAGTGGCCTGAATAGGATTATGAATATACAGAGTTGTTAATTTTCAGTCCTCTCCTAGCTTGAACCTGACTCCCTGTTACAGGTTTAGATTAAATGGGCACAGGCAAATGGTGGGTTACCTATGGCTATTGAAAAATGTACTTTATGTTTCTTACAAGAGTTGCTTTTGATATTTCCTTTAACCTAACCAGATAATTTGGCTCAAAAAGCTGGATTCTATCTTTCTGAACTAACTGCATATGGTCCAAAAGAAGACAGTCTGGATGGACTTGGTAATACTTATCAGTTTATCTCCTGTCTTCTGATATGTGTTACAACTCCTGTCTTTCTGGGAAAACTATAAATCAGGATAAAGGGTCTAAAAAAGAAAACGATTGTTCCCATTTGTAATAATTGTAGTAAACAGTTTTACATTTAAAATAAGCCTGAAATTGTTTAATATGATCTTGCTGATTATGCCTGCTTAACGTATGGTGTTAAGTCCCTCCTCCAGTCGGTATTATACAAGCTTGCTTGAACTTTTGTCCAAGCCTTATCTAGACTATTATACAGTAATTAAAGGTGTTAAGCTGGTGTAACTTAGCCTTTCTGGATGCATAACAACCATACTTAAATGCCCATACCAATTCGGCTGAGGAATGGGGAACCTAAGGAACAACTTTGTTCCTTGCCCTCTGAGGTGAACCAGTCCCGGGGGTCTATGTCTGGGGGCATCTCTTGAAATGTCCTGCAATTGTGAGTCACCAGTCCTCCTAAGCAAGGAGGTCTTGGAGACTCACTAACGAGACTCTAGCCAGTGTCCAGTCTGTAAAGAGTTGAAAGTCTTCAGAAAGGGAAGCCTGGTCTAGAAAGACCTGACTTTGTCCTCGTGTGGATGGAACTGGTAAATGAAAACCTGAGAGGAGCCAGAGGCCTCTCCCCCCAAAAGTCTGAGTGGCCCCCGAGGACCAGATCCTCAACTGACCTTGAGAAAACAAAAGTTGGTTAATCTGTATGGCTAACTGTATGGACTTAGACACCCAAGAGGAAGAGTATAACCAAAAGATATGTAATCATTATATTTCCTTTAAAGCCTGAAAGATTGTGCCTCCAAACACTAGATTTTAAGTCATTTAAAGTCATATGAGTGGGGGCTGGAGAGATAGCCTAGTGGTTAAGAGCACTTACTGCTCTTGCAGAGGACCTGGGTTTGATCCCCAGCACCCACATGACAGCTAAGAATCATCTGTAACTCCAATTCCAGGAGAACTCCAGTTCCAGGGGAGTCTGAGACCCTCTTCTGACCTTCACGGCATTGCACGACACGGGTGCACAAACCTACATGTAGACAGTACATTCATACACATACAAAAATAAATAAAAATTTTAAAAAGTCATATGAGATCTGTTGTTATCAAATAATAAAGTTTCCTCTTTCTGCTTACACAGTTACTTGAGAGAAAACTCACACGGTGACTACTGAAAATTCTTGGAAAGCAGATGCTGAGTCCAGACACTATGGATAAATGAATAAAAGGAGAAGCCAAATAATGGATGCTTTGGAACCCCTCATTAAGAGATTCCAATGGACTTTTAAGTTGGACATTTAATTCACCCTGTTCCTCTCTTGGTTCCCTGCCTAGAAAATGTACCTAGCTACTCTCGCCTTCACAGGCACTGGTCAAGGATTTTGTTCTCTCTATAGTCATACTTTTTTGGGTCTTTTAGATAGACCCACTGAGCAGGGGTACCCCAGTCACCACCTCCTATGCCCCTTTTTAGCATGGAAGAAGTCAGAGTGGTCGGTGCCCTGATTCCCTCTTAGCAATTGGGGTATCCTCCTCAGAGGGTAATTTGATAAATGTAGGAGCTAAAAATTGGCTAGGCAGTTTAGGGTCAAGACCCCCCAAAAGAGCCAGTTTCTTTCTCAGCTGAGAGCTGAAGACTTCCTGGACCTCCCAGTGAACTTGTCCTTCTGGTTGCCCTATTACTAACCCTGGGACTATGTGTACTGAACAGGTTAGTCTCCTTTATGAGAGAAAGATTGGGGGCAATTCAGCTAATGACCTTAAGGACACATCATTTGATCCACACCACCTAAGCAGCCAATATGATAATGTACACCAGAATACTTCTGTCTAAGCTAGGCAAAGAGAGACCAAGATTGGCCTCTCAAGTAACAAGAGAAAATGGGGGAATGAGGAGATGAGAGTTAATTCCAAACTTCTACTCTGGACAAAGGTTAAGCATTCACTTTCCCCCAGGCTGAAATCCACCAGATACATCCGAGGCTTGAGAAACAGGTCCAGTCTGAACCAATAAAGAAAAAATTCCCCTAGACCAGGTTCCTTTAAAAGATGACCCCCCACACACACCTACAGGACTGCTTCTCCCAGCCTGCTGGGTCAGAAGGGTTGTGGTCCAAGCTCGAGCTTGAATTAAGACTCTTTGTATTTACATTGGAGCCACATGTCATGGTGGTCTTTCGGGGGTCCCAGTGATCTGGGCATATCACTCAAGATCTCCCAAACAGCACTGCCAACTACCAAGTATTTGGAAGCTTGAGCCTATGGGGACACTCCTCATTCAAATCACCACAGGTTTTCTTTTCCTTTCTTCCCTCCCCTCCCTCCTCCTCTTCTCTCTCCTCCCCTCCCTTCCCCTCCTTTCCCCTCCTCTTCCCTTTCCTTTCTGTCCTTTCTTTTCTTTTGTGAGCAGACTCTGGACAGAGGTTAGCTTTAGTGACTTCCTCAATGATTCTTCACTGTATTTTTTGAGTCAGAATCTCTTTGAGCCTGAAGCTCCCTGACTCACCCAAACCAGCAAGCTCCAGGGATCTTCCTGTCTCCACCTCCCCTGTGTTAGGATTATGGGCAGTGTTTTATATGCAGATCTGCCCTCGGGTATCCATAAAAGGATTTTACCAACTGAGCCATCCCCCAACTCCTCAGATTTTCTTTGATTTGCTACTTTGATCATTTTGATCATTTGATCATCCAGAGGCATTAAGTAGAGTCACTGTTACATAACCATCACCAACATCTGTCTCCAGACCTTTTTTTATCATCTCGAACTGAATATACTCATTAAACACTGATTCTTGGGCTGGTGATGTAGCCCAGTCAGTAATCCCACATATGTGTAGCATGTGCCACAAGCCCTGGATTCTATCCCCACAACCAAAAAAACTAAAGCTGTTGTCAAAAGACAAAAATCCTCTCCTTCCTCCTCTCCTCACTTTTGTAGCCACCGTGGTGCTTCCTGCCTCTGTGACTCTGACTGCTCTAGCTACCTCGTGCAAGTGAGCTGTAGTGTTTGTGCCACTACTGTTGCCAGAGTGGAGATGACCGGTTCTGATCATGGGCAGCTCAGTGTAAGCAGGCCCCGTGTTAGTCCTCCTCTGTTAAGTGAAATTTCCCATTAGCCCACAGGCATGGATTAAGGAAGAACCAACTAGATGGGAATAAGGGAGAACATGAGCTAGCTGATCAGCAACTTGCACGTTCCTTCCAAGCTATATCTATATTCTTGTGTTATTATTTTCATTTAGTAGTGAACTCTATCTCTTATTTCTTAATAGATGCTTGATTTATTGTTTATGTTTTTACCAGCGTATATTAATTATTCATGACAGGCAATGATATTTTTTGTGGCAATGATATTTTAACACATGTATATGATGCATTTTGATGATGCTCGGCCTCCTCTTGCCTTTTTCCCATTCCTAAACATCCCATGCTTCTTCTGAACGAAGTCCCCATTCTGCCTTCGTGTGTGTGTGTGTGTGTGTGTGTGTGTGAGAGAGAGAGAGAGAGAGAGAGAGAGAGAGAGAGGGAGACCCCAATGAGTTACATTAGCGTGCTTACAGGAGCACAGCTGAGTAGGTATTTATAGGAACGTGGACATCTTTTTTTTTTTTTTTTTATTGAGACAAGGTCTTCCTTTAGTCCAAGCTGGCTTGGAGCTCACTCTGTAGACCAGGCTGGCCTCACAGAGATCTGCCTGCCTCTGTCTCCCGAGTGCTGGGATTAAAGATGTGTGCCACCACGCCCAGCTAACACGGACATCTTACTGGCGGCTACATAACTAGAGAAAATGTCTCCCCCTCCCTGAGAAACAATGAACTGTTGAAAGCACCTCAAGGAGGGGTGGTGCCTCATGAGCCCCTTCCCCATCTGTGTCAAATGTCGGCAGGCCTGATCTTGTGCAGGTTTTGTGAGAGTTTAAGAGTACAGTGGTCTGCCGGGCATGGTGGAGCATGCCTTTAATCCCAGCACTTGGGAGGCAGAAGCAGGCAGATCTCTGTGAGTTCAAGGCCAACCTGGTCTACAGAACAAGTTCCAGGACAGCCCAGAGCTACAAGGAGACCCTGTCTCAAAAGACAACAACAACAAAAAGAGTACAGTGGTCATATTGTGCCCAGAAGACAGTGCGGAATTCTGCTTTATGATTCAAAATACCCCATTCTTGAAACCAGTAAAGGCCTCATGCTCATGTGGTACCTGGAGGTCAAGTGGTCAATTTCTTCCAAGGCCCAACAGCAAGCAGGAAGTGCAGGCCCAGTGGAGAGTTATTGAGTGAGCTTGAAATTTCTGGGGGTGGGCCTGCTATGCTGTTCTGTTTGGGGGTGCCAATCCACAAAGCTTTGCTATCTGCCACTGACACTTGAAGTAATTGTGCCTCTGATAACACAAAGCCTGTTTTAGTTTTATTTGTTGCTGTGATGAAACACCCAGAGAAGAATCAACATAAAGAGGAAAAGGGTTTATTTTAGTTTACAATTCCAGGTTATGGCCCATCACTGCGGGTAAGTCACAGTGGCAGGAGCCCGAGACAGCCAGTCACATCCACAGTCACAGTGGCAGGAGCCTGAGACAGCTGGTCACATGCACAGTCGAGAGCAGAGAGAAATGAATGCACCCACCTACTCTTAGTAGCTTGCCCTGATGGATTTCCCCACTTACACAGTTCAGGACCTCTTACCTAGGGAATTGCCAACCCACAGGTTCTTTCCACATCAATTAACTTAATGAAGATACCCCCCCAGACATGCCCACAGGTTTGCCTCACAGAGCTGCTGTGAGAGTCATCGAGAAAGCCCACACCAGTGTGGATGATTTTAGTTTCATTTCTGTTGTGATAAAAAAGACCCCAACAAAAAGCAACATAGAAGAGAAAGGGGTTTATTTCAGCTTGCATGTCCATCACTGTGGGCAAAGTAAGGCAGGAACTTCAAACAGCTCCTCACATCACATCCACAGAAAAGAGAAGACAGAAATGAATATGCAAGCTCATGGATTTGCTGGCTGTGCTCAGCTCAATGTCTCCACTCACACGGTTCAGAACTCACCTCCTAGGGAATGTGCTGCCCACCGTGGGCTGGGTCTTCTCATATCAGTTAACTGATTCAGACTATCCCCCACAGACAGGCCCACAGGCCAACTCAATGTCCACAACCCCTTGAGACTCCCTTCCAGGATGATTCTAGGCTGTGTTAACAATTAAAGCTAACAATCAGAAAGCCTAAGTGGAAAGGCTGCCTGTGCTGCGGCCTGGTGAGGCAGAGCTCCCTCTTGCTGTGAACTGCTTTTCAAACTCTGCAGAGCATTTTGTCTTCTTTTTGTTCATCAGCATGTAAAACGAATCAATGCATGGCTATCATTTGGTCTCTAGTTATAGCCGGACACAGTGACAATGAGTCCTTGCTAGCTAAGGCAAGCTGCATCTGATGAGTTGAAAGCTGTCCGAGTTACTTTCTATTGCTGTGATAGAAACACTGACCAGAACTAACTTGCAGATGGGGAAAGAGGGGATATTTCCCTTTAACGCAGTCCATCAGTGAAGAAATTCAAGGCAGGAAACTCGAGACAGGAACTGAGCAGGCTTGCTTCCCTAGCTTGTGCTCAGTCTGCTTTCTGAGCATCTCCCCAGGGGTTACACCACCCACAGTGGGCTGGGCCCACCCATATCACTCAACAATCAAGAAAGTGCTCCACAGACATGGCCACAGGCCGCCCAGTGGAGGAAATTCCTCAGTTGATGTTCCCTCTATCTTTCAGTTGACAACTGAAACTCCAACACAAAAGCACTTACTGAATTAATAGCTACATAACAGGTGCCAGAGAGCACGTTGATATATTTTAGTAACAATAATTTACCTTAAATTTCTGTTCAGACATTTTTTTATAAACTTTTTAAATTTTTATTTATTTTTGTATGTATATGAGTGTACTGTCTGCATGAAGGTTTGTGCACCTGTGTTGTGCAATGCCGTGGAGGTCAGAAGAGGGTCTCGGATTCCCCTAGAACTGGAGTTCTCCTGGAATTGGAGTTACAGATGGTTCTCAGCTGCCATGTGGGTGCTGGGTATTGAACCCGGGTCCTCTTCAAGAGCAGTCCATGCTCTTAACTGCTAGGCTATCTCTCCAGCCCTGTGTTCAGACATTTATCCTTCATTCAGAACTTCATTCAGACTGATTCTCTCGCTCTCTTTCTCTCTCTTTCTCTCTCTCTCTCTCTCTCACACACACACACACGTAACTTTAAAATTAGAACTAATTAATATAGGCAGGTATATATGGAATTAAAGGCAGACACCTTTAATTCCAGCACTTGGGAGGCAAAACCAGACATATCTCTGTGAGATGGAGTCCATCCTGATCTATATATCAAGTTCCAGACAGATTTCTGTGAGATGGAGTCCAGCCTGATCTATATATCACGTTCCAGGCCAGCCATTGCTACAGAGACACCCCGTCTCAAAACAACCAAAAACTAAAAATAAAATAAATGAATATTGACAGTAGAATTAGCATAAGCGGGGCTGGAGGGATGGCCTAGCGGTTAAGAGCGACGACCGCTCTTGCAGAGGACCCGGGTTCGATCCCCAGCACCCACATGGCGGCTGAGAACCGTCTGTGACTCCGGTTCCAGGAGAACTCCAGTTCCAGGGGAATCCGAGACCGTCTTCTGACCTCCGCGGCATCGCACGACACGGGTGCGCAGACCTGCATGCAGACAATA
>VZQC01008599.1:489351-537561 GCA_009823505.1 Rhizomys pruinosus | reverse complement strand
GTTTTTAGTTGTTCTGTGTTATCTTCCAGGTCTGATATTCTTTGTTCTGCTTCCTCCATTCTGCTTCTGAGGCTTTTTCCATTCCTTTCCTCTTGGGTGGATGAGTGTTTGATTTCCTTTTTCATTTCCTCTTCTGATTTCTTTAGTATTTCTACTTCTTTTTGGAGCTTCTCAATCTCTTCCTATAGCTCTTTGCTTCGCTGGTTGGTTTCCTTATGTTTTTCAGCATGGGATCTTTTCAGTGTTTCTACTTCCTTCCAGAGCTTGTCATTCTCTCTCTCTAGGTCCTTCTTGAGTTCTTCTTTCTCTTTCCTTAGTTCTTTGATTTGTTCTTTATAATCTTGTAGTTCTTTAAATTTGTTCCCAATTGTGTTTCTGATATCTGTGTCCTGGGGCATCCCCAGAGGGATCCCACTGCAGCAGTCTTCCATAGGGTTGGTAGAGCTTGGCGTGGGATTATCCTGCCCCTTTCCAGTGTTGTCTCTTCTTCCTGATCCTGGCATATGGGCTTCTCCTTGCCTGTATTCCAACGTGAGTCCTAAATGCCTCTTCACTGTGTTGAAGGCTTGCTTTGCTTGCCTCCTTCAGATGCCTTCATAATCACAGTTGGGGGGGCTCACCCTGGTACCTTCCGCTGGCCTCAGGAGATCTCCATCCAGGCTAGCTTTGAACTCACAAAGATCCACCTGCCTCTTCCTCCCAAGTCCTAGGATTAAAGGTGTGTGCTACCATAACCGGCTTGAAATCTTTTTCTGCACTCTGAAATTTCCTCCTTTTTTTAAAAATTTTATTTATTTCTGTATGTTTATGAATGTACTGTCTGCATGCAGGTTTGTGCACCCGTGTCGTGCAATGCCACGGAGGTCAGAAGAGGGTGTCGGATTCCCCTGGAACTGGAGTTCTCCTGGAATTGGAGTTTCAGACAGTTCTCGGCCACCATGTGGGTGCTGGGGATCGAACCCGGGTCCTCTGTAAGAGTAGTCGGCGCTCTTAACCACTAGGCCATCTCTCCAGCCTCAAGTTCCTCCTTCTTATGTGTTTTGTTTTAAGAGACAAGGTCTTGCAGTGTAGCCCAGGATGGCCTCAGCCTTGCCATCCTCCAGGCCCAGCTTCCGGAGTACGAGGACTATACGTGTGCACCACCATGCTGGTCTCCCACTCCCTTTCCTATTTTTGTTTTGACCCAACAACAAAAAAAATCATGTCCTAAATTGTTACTTTTAAGACAAAAGTGTTTGCACTTGCTCTTCTTCCACATTCTTTTAAAAGATGAAGTCAGGCTGCTTTGAAACTCCCAGGCTTACATGATCCTTCTACTTCCAGCTCCCAGGTGAGCTCACACACTACAGGTTCACTCCAGCTTTGTTCTAAATTCTTGAATACAATATCTTATCTTACATGCATATAAGTACAGTAGGGTTGTTGTTTTGTTTTTGTTTTTGTCTTTTTTTTTTTTTTTTTTTTTGGTATTTTCGAGACAGGGTTTCCCTGTAGCCCCAGCTGTCCTGGAACTCGCTCTGTAGACCAGACTGCCCTTGAACTCACAAAGATCTGCCTGCCTCTGCCTCCTGAGTGCTAGGATTAAAGGCATGCGCCACCACGCCCAGCATTGTTTTTGTCTTTTTAAGACAGGGTCTCCTTACAGCCCCTGGCCTGGAACTCACTTTGTAGACTAAGCTGGCCTTGAACTCACAGAGATCCCCCTACCTTGACTCCAGAGTGCTGGGATTAAAGGCGTGTGCCACCATGCTGGGCCTGGTTATTTTCTTTGAGGGAATTTTTTTTTGTCTCTTCTGGTTCCCACCTAGGTTGTGCTTATTTTTTCCTGTTGCTTTAGTTAGGAGCTTATAGATAATCTGTGACCGCAAACATCTCCACAGAACACAGCTGTCTGAATCATGAGACATCTTCATTTTACACTTAGATGCTTTTAGAACACACATGAGTGCTCAAGAGATGGCTCGTCAGTTAAGTGCACTGCCGGGCGTGGTGGGCACGTCTTTAATCCTAGCACTCGGGAGGCAGAGGCAGGCGGATCTTTGTGAGTTCAAGGCCAGCCTGGTCTACAGAGTGAGTTCCAGGACAGCTGGGGCTACCGGGAGACCCTGTCTCGAAAAGACAAAAAACAAACAAACAAAAAGAAGCGCACTGGCTGCTCCTGCAGAGGTTGGGGGTTCATCTCCCAGGACCCAATGGCAGCTAACAAAATTTGTGACTCCAGTTGCTAGGGATCCAATGCCCTCTTCTGGCCTTTGTGGGCACTGTATGACATGGGTGCACTTACATACAGGCAGGCAAAATACTCATACACATAAAATAAAAATAAATTAATAAATAAAAAGTTTAAAACATAGATCATATTTCCAAGGATCCATTCCACATAAGTCCATAGGTTATAGATTCGTTTGCCATAAGCAGTCCTAGACAACCAGGCGTCCTTCTAAAAGCACTCTAAAGTGAAGTGTTCTCTTGCCAGCAATACCATTAGTTTGTTTGTCAGAAGGTCCGTCTTCAATGCATTCACCATGAGATTTCACTGAGTCACTTTCTTTCCTGATTGTCACCTAGGTAATTAAGAGAAAGAATTACAGCCCCGAAGATTAATCAATAACTTCACTAATTGTCTGTAGTGTTCTAGGAGCCTGAATTTAATAGTTAGCAAGAACTTTATAGATTTTTTTTTTTCCCCTTTCCCCACAACCTCTCCAGCACTTGGTATCATTTGTTTTCTTTTTTTTTTTTTTTTTCACATAAATTTATTTATTTATTTTTAACAAATCTAGACCCATGTTCCCGCTCATCCCCCGACCCCACCAGAGCTCGTGCATTCTGCCAAACATGCTTTCCATCTCTTAGTCTTTCTCAATATTTTCCATGGGGAAGTTGACTGTTTTGAGCAGAAGTTCACTGTTTCAGTCAGTTCTTTGATGCAGTATTTTCTGTTGTTGTTGTTGTTTCCAAAATGCATTATGCCCAACTGCTTTGTACAAAAGCTCAGGGGGCCCTACACAAGAAATACTTACAACTGGGTAATTGGCACTAGCATCCACAGATGAGTGATACCATGCATCGTTTGTTTTTCTGGGACTGTGTTACTTCACTCAGCATGATGTCCTCTAGCTCCAGCCATTTTCCTGCAAAGCTCGTGATGTCGTCTTTCTTTACTGCTGCATAGAATTCCATTGTGTAGATGTACCACATTTTCTCTATCCACTCGTCAGTTGAGGGGCATTTAGGTTGGTTCCAGCTCCTTGCTATTGTGAAGAGAGCTGCAATAAACATGGCCGTGCATGTATCTCTGTGGTGGCGTAAGTCTTGAGGGTACATGCCCAGGAGTGGTATGGCTGGGTCGGGTGGCAAGTTCATTCCAAGTCTTCCAAGGGTTCTCCACACTGCTTTCCATAGTGGCTGTACGAGTTTACATTCCCACCAGCAGTGGATGAGTGTTCCCCTTTCCCCACAACCTCTCCAGCACTTGGTATCATTTGTTTTCTTGATCCTAGCCAGTCTTATTGGAGTAAGATGATATCTTAAAGTGGTTTTCATTTGCATTTCCTTAATGATTAGTGATGTTGAGCAGTTCTTGAGGTGTTTCTCAGACATCTCTAATTCCTCGCTTGTGAAGTCTCTGTTCAGTTCTTTGCTCCATCTATTGAGCAGGTCATTTGTTTTCTTTTTTCTTTGTTTTTTGAGTAGTTTATATATTCTGGAAATCAATGCTTTGTCCGATGTATCTGCAGTGAAGGTTTCCTCCCACTCTGTGGGATTTCTCTTCACTTCCTTGATTGTTTCTTTTGAACTTTATAGATTTTTATCATCACCATCATCTTCTTCTTCTTCATCATCCCTACCTCACAAACAAGGATGTAGTGCTTAAACTATTTCCCTCAGAAACGACATCTGGTGAAAATAGAAGTGCATTCAGTGGCCTCGCCTCAGACTCCGAAGCCCACTGTGCTTCCCACAGATGAAGCTTCCAGCCAAACACCCCTCCTTATCACGAAGACCAAGCACAGTTCCTGTTTATCCCTGAGTAGCTAGCAGGCTTCAGTTCTGTGCCAGCCTGGGAAATTATTCAAACAAGCCAGCTACACCCTCCCATTGGAACCAGGCACCACCCCACCCTCCTGTGACTACAAAGCCTGCCTCTCACAGCCTCTCCTCCTTCAGCATCTTTGGCTCTCTAATGCGGCCCCTGGGTGGCCCTGCACCCTGGGTGGCATCCTCAGCTAATAAGCTGCTGTCAGTCTCATCTGTCCAGCATCACGTATCAGGTGTTCAGCCATCCTTAGAACCCTAGGCTATGGGGCTGGAGGGAGGACTCAGTGGTTACGAGTGCTTGCTGCTATTAACCTGAGTTAAGGACCTGAGTTTGCTTCTCAGCATCTATGTCCAGGTACTCACAAACACGTGTAACTCTAGCCCCGGGGGATCCAGTGCCCTCTTCTGGTTCTGCAAGTGCCTGCACACGTGTGGTAGACACATGCACAAACACACAGACACACACACACAGACACACACACACAGACACACACACACACACACCACAGATAAAAATAAATCTTAAGCCAGGCATGGTGGTGCACACCTTTAATACCAGCACTCAGGAGACAGAGGCAGGCAGATCTCTGTGAGTTCAAGGCCAGCCTGGTCTACATAGTGAGTTCCAGGTCAGCTGGGGTAACAGGGAGACCCTGTCTCAAAAAGACTAGAAAAGAAAAGAAGAGAAGGGAAGGGAAGGGAAGGGAAGGGAAGGGAAGGGAAGGGAAGGGAAGGGAAGGGAAGGGAAGGGAAGGGAAGGGAAGGGAAAAGAAGAGAAACAAAAAGAAAAAAAAGAAAAGAAAAGAAAAGAAAAAAGATCAACCTTAGTATGAGAATCCTTCAGGCACCAATGTGGTGAAGATTAAATAATCAGTCAGCAAATTTGATGCCTGCATCTATATGCTTTGTTTCAGACCTCGAGGCTTCCCAGGGAACACTAAAAGCCCCATTTCCAAGAGGCAGGTCAGGAAGAGACCCAAGCATGAAGCTGAAGACTACCAAGGGAGGCTAGACCTGGGGCCTTGACCTTCACCTCACCCTAGCAAAACAGATGGGAAAACTTGGGCTTCCCACAGGCTACCTAGCAAAGAGGCATGCTTACAGATTTTACAGCTTGGAGGACAAATGTTAGATTACAGGACTGCACCTACATGAAGTGTCAGTCTAAGAGACCAGACCCATAGTCTGAAGAAATTGGGCCAAGCTACCATACTCCTCTCTCTCTCTCTCTCTCTCTCTCTCTCTCTCTCTCTCTCTCTTTCTCTTTCTCCCACCTCTCAGCATTAAGAAGCTGTTCTGTGGTTTTTTACAGCTCCTTATTTCTGGTCCTACCCAGCATGTGGCTCATCTGTGCTCTTTGCCATGTAGGCTATCTCAGACTAAATCATGTGGTATGGAACTTCCTGCTACCTCCTGTAAGGATATAAATGTTAGAAATTTTTCTTCATTCTGTTCTCCTTCCGGCATCCTGTTCATGAAGGCTATGTCTCTTATTTTAAGATAGCGCTTTAAAAAAAGATTCATTGATCTATTACTTTTGTGTGTGTGTGTGTGTGTGTGTGTGTGTGTGTGTGTGTAGGAGTGTCTTTGTACCACATGCAGCAGGAGCCCATGGAAGTCAGAAGAAGGCACAGGATCTCCTGGATATGGAGTTGCAGGTGACTGTGAGAGGTATGTGGGTGCTGGGAACTGATCCTGCGTCCTCCGCAAGAACAGTAAGCATTCTTTTTTTTTTGGTCTTTTTGAGAGAGGGTCTCCCTGTAGCCCCAGCGGTCCTGGAATTCGCTCTGTAGACCAGGCTGGCCTTGAACTCACAAAGATCCGCCTGCCCCTGCCTCCCAAGTGCTAGGATTAAAGGCGAGCACCACCAGCCCGGCTAAACTATCCATCTTAATGAAGCTCCTCTCTAGGTTTGAAAGGGACACCTCTTCTTTCCTACAAGGCCCTATCACATTTTCTCTGATATTAAGTACTCTTCCTTTTTAAGGCTCTCATGCCTCAAGGCCAACCATGGGTCCTGCGATCTCAAGGCCCTTTATCCCACTAAAGCTTATTCCTGAAGCATCATTGTATGTCAGCTCCTTTCCTGAGCCAACCCATCTGTTCTGCCTTTTCACCAACTAAAAAAGAAATTGTCAAAAGAAGCTAAGGCCATAACTCTGTAGAGAGCATTTGCCTAGTATTTGTGAGGTCTAGGGTCTGATCTCCAGCACTGAAAAAGGGAAGGGAAGGGGAAGGGAGGGAGAGGAAGGAGAGAGGGGAAAGAAGGGGGAAGGGGGAAAGGAAGGGAATGATAAGTACTGTCCAGCTCTGGTCAGGCTATCTAGAGCTATCCAAAACAGGTCTTGAAACAGGATCTCTGCAGTCAGAGAATCTCCACAAATCCCACTCTAGGTGAGAACAGTGGTCTCAGCAATTGCTAGCTCATTATGATAATTTGGAAATCCACAGCTTGAAAATATAGGATTAAATATTCTAAATGGAGTCCTGGCTTGTCTACAATTACCAATCAATTACACCTTTGTTGCTCAACCTGTGGCTTTTCCCAGCATCCTTGCCCACCCAAGACTGTGGTCTTCCACATTTTTTTTGGAAAATTTCCTCATCGAGCCCGCCCCAATTTTCCTAAGAAACAGATCAAAAGTTGNAGCCACTGGCAGGGAGGGGAGGGAGGGGGGGGGCCAGGCGCCCGGGCAGGGGGAAGAAGAGCTGAAAGAAAAGGGCCGGGCAGGGATCGCGGGGGTGGCGGACGTCGGGAGGGGACAGGCCCAGAGTGGTATGGCTGGGGTCGGGAGGGGAAATGCAGTCCAAGGCTCAAGGGTTTCGACGCCACACTCTTTCCATAGTGGCTGTACAAAGTTGACATTACATTCCCACCAGCATGGGTGAGTGTTCCTTTTTCTCTACAACCTCTCCGGCATTTGGTATCATCATTTGTTTTCTTAATCTGTAAGTCAGTCTTATGGAGGAAGATGATATCTGAAAGTGGGGTTCATTTGATTTGCTTAATGATTAGTGATGTTGAGATGTCTTCTTGAGGTTTGTCTCAGACATCTCTAATTTCTCCTTCCTTCATCGCTGTGAAGTCTTGGTTCAATTCTTTGCTCCATCGATTGAGCGGGTCAGTTGTTTTCACCTTTTTCTTTGTTTTTTGAGATTGATATATTCTGGAAGCAATGCGTTGTCCGATGGATCTGCAAGGCAGTGAAGGTGTTCCTCCCCTCGTTGATTTCTCTTCACTCCCTGGGTGTTGCGTTTGAACTTTATGATTTTTAGCATCACCATCATCGTCTGCGTCTTCATCTCCCTACCATCACAACAAGGATGATGCTTAAAACTATTTGCCAGCAAGAACGAACATCTGTGAAATAGAAGTCAGTCAGTGGCCTCGCCATCAACTCCGAAGCCACTGTGGCTTCCCCAATGAGTTCCAGCCAAGACACCCATCCTTATCGACGAAACCAAGCACAGTGCCTGTTTTATACCCTGAGTAGCTATCAGCTTTCAGTTCGTGCCAGCCTGGAATTATTCAAACAAGCCACTACACCCTCCCATTGAACCAGCACCACCACACCCGTCCTGTGACTACAACCGGCCTCTCACACCCTCTCCTCTCCGTCAGCATCTTTGGCTCCAATATAATGCGCCCCGGGGTGGGCCCCTGCCCCCTGGGGTGGCATCCTTCAGCAATAAGCGGGCTTTCAGTCTCATCTGTCCAGCATCACGTATCAGGTGTTCAGCCATCCTTAGAACCCTAGGCTATGGGGCTGGAGGGAGGACTCAGCAGTTAAGAGTGGCTTGCTGCTATTAACACTGAGTTAGGACCTGATTTGCTTCTCAGCATCGATGTCCAGTGACTCAACAAACGGGTAACTCTAGCCCCGGGATCCAGTGCCCTCTCTGGTTCTGCAATTGCTGCACCGTGTGTAGACCATGCACAGAAACACACAGACACAACACACAGACACACACACACAGACACACACCAACCACGCACACCACAGATAAAAATAAATCTTAATCCAGGCATGGTGGTGCACCTTAATACAAGCACGCAGGAGACAGAGGCAGGCAGCTCTTTGATTCAAGGCCACCTGGTCGACATAGTGAGTTTCCAGGTCAGCTGGGGTAACAGGAACCGTTTCTCAAAAAAGACTAGAAAAGAAAAGAAGAGAAGGAAGGGAAGGGAAAGGGAAGTGAAGGGAAGGGGAAGGGAAAGGAAGGAAGGGAAAGGTCAAGGGAAGGGACGGGAATGGAAGCCTCATACGCACCCCCACCCCCCACTACACGCCCCAATGCAACGACAACAGCCCCAACGCTCCGCCCTTCTTATTCTCCTCCTTCCGTGTCACCGATGGGGAATAATTAAATAATCATTCAGCAAATTTTGATGCCTCATCTATTGCTTTGTTTCAGAACCTCTATGCTATTCCCCAGGAACACTAAAGCCCGCTCCATTTCCCAAGAGGGTCAAGGTACAGAAGATACCACCAAGAATGAAGCTGTAATACTATACCAAGTGATGCGTAAGAACCGTGGGTCGCTTGACCTTCCCTCACACTAGCAAAACAGATAAGATGAGGAAACTTGGGCCCACAGGCGATATAAATACCTAGCAAAGAGCATGCTACAGAGTTTTTTTACAGCTTGGAGGACAAATGTTAGATTACAGGACTGCACCTACATGAAGTGTCAGTCTAAGAGACCAGACCCATAGTCTGAAGAAATTGGGCCAAGCTACCAGACCTCCATCCGACTCCTCTCGCCTCTCCTCTCTCTCCTAGGCTCGCCCTCCTCATCTCTCTCTCCTCCCTCTTTCTCTTTGTCTCTCTCCCTCTCTCGCTTCTCTTTCCTCTTTCTCTTTCGCTCTCGGGCTCTTTTCTTCTCCCACCTCTCAGCATTAAGAAGCTGTTCTGTGGTTTTTTACAGCTCCTTATTTCTGGTCCTACCCAGCATGTGGCTCATCTGTGCTCTTTGCCATGTAGGCTATCTCAGACTAAATCATGTGGTATGGAACTTCCCCTGCGACCTCCTGTAAGGATATAATGGTTATAATTTTTCTTCATTTTTTCTCCTTTCCGGCATCCTGTTCATGAAGGCTATGTCTCTTATTTTAAGATAGCGCTTTAAAAAAAGATTCATTGATCTATTACTTTTGGTGTGTGTGGTGTGTGTGTGTGTGTGTGTGGTTTGTGTAGTATGTGTCTTTGTCCACATGGCGGCATGAGCCCATGGAAGTCAAAGAAGGCACAGATCTCCTGATATGGAGTTGGCAGCAGTTGATGTGAGAGGGATGTGGGTGGCGGGGGAACTGATCCTGCGTTGCCTCCGCAAGAACAGTAGCATTCACTTTTTTTTTGGTCCTTTTTTGAGAGAGGGTCTCCCTGTAGCCCCACGGGTCCACTGGAATTCGCTCGGTAGACCAGGCTGGCCTTGACTCACAAAGATCCGCCTGCCCCTGGCACCCAAGTGCTAGGATTAAGGCGAGCACCACCAGGCACGGCTAACTATCCATCTTAATGAAAGCTCCTCTCTAGGTTTAAAGGGAACACCCACCTCTTCTTTCCTCATACAAGTCCCTATCACTTTTCCTCTGATATTAATTACTCTTTCCTATTTTAAGGCCTCATGCCTCAAGGCAACCATGGTTCCTTCTTACTCAAGGCCCTTTTATCCCACTAAGCCGTATTCCTGAAGCTCATGTAGTGTCAGCTCCTTTCCTGAGCCAACCCATCTGTTCTGCCTTTTCACCAACTAAAAAAGAAATTGTCAAAAGAAGCTAAGGCCATAACTCTGTAGAGAGCATTTGCCTAGTATTTGTGAGGTCTAGGGTCTGATCTCCAGCACGGAAAAAAGGGAAGGGAAGGGTGGTTGGGGTGGGGGGTTGGGGAAGGGAGGGAGAGGAAGGAGAGAGGGGAAATAAGTTGTAACAGGGGGAAAAGGAAGGGGTGGAAGGAAGGGGGAAAGGGTGGAAGTGGCAGTGAGAAGTTGTGTAATGCCTTTTGCTACCTTTTCTTTTATCTCCACTTTTTTTGCCTACAGATTTTTTGAAGCCATTTCCCTCAATTGTTAGTCCCCTTCTCCTATGGTGTTGCTCCAGGGAGCAACCCAGGCAGATCTTATTACCCACTGCTCCATCTCACCAACCCTAGTTATTTGTTTTTATCATTGTGCATCGCTCCCATCCAGGAAATCCTATGTTCTTAACCTAATATAAATTCAGAAAATCTGCAAAAAGATAATCTTTGTGAGTTCAAGCCATCCGGGCACGAAGTGAGTCCAGGTCAGCTGGGTTTACAGGGAGAACCTGTCTCCGAAAAGACCAAAAAAAAAAAAAAAATCTGCAAAAAGAGCACATTTTACCCAAAGTTTTCTGAAAATTTCTGAGGGATTTATTTTGGTTCTCAGGGTCACTTCTGATTTCTAATTCCTGCCCCTAATTTCTGAGTCCCCAGAAAGCTGTGGTCTCCTCTCTACCCCAGCATTATCCCAAATGAAGGATTTTTTTCTTTGTTTCCACCCAATATTTCAAAAGTGGTGAGTGAATATTGTTAGATTATTACAAAAGTTGAAATTATTAGATTTCTCTATTTGGATTAGTCTTTTTTGGACCACAAAAATGCCCTTTTTATTTTATTTTATTTCTTTTATTTATTTATTGTTTTTTTATTTTTTAATTTTATTTCTTGTTTGTTTTTTGTTTTGTTTTGTTTTGGAGACAGGATCTCCCCCACTGACCTGGAACTTGCTATATAGACCAGGCTGGCCTTGAACTCACAGACATCTGCCTTCCTGTATCTCCCAAGTGCTGGGTATGCCCTACCATGCCTGGCAAATTTTTATTTTATTATTTTATTATTTATTTTATATGTAGCCCAGGCTGGCCTCGAACTCCAGATCCTCCTGCCTCTGCCTCCTTCAGCCAATCCTACTGGTAGGTGCCACCACTACAGGCTTATTTTCTTTTTATTATCACTATTGTGATGTGTAAGATGCAGGATGGGGTGTGCACATGTGGAGGTCAGAGGACAATTTGGAAGTTGGTTTGTGGGATCCAGGGATCAAATTCAGGTCCTCGATTGTTTTCATTTGCTTTTCTGTTGCTGCGATAAAATACAACCAAAGCCAGTCACAGTCCATCTTGGAGGGACCTGGGGGCAGGAGCCAAAGCAGAGGTGGGGGTGGGGGTGGGGATGACTGCTTACAGGCGTCTTCTCAGGCTCAGGTTCTGATCCCTTTCTCTCTTTTTTTTTTTTTTCTTTTGTTTCGTTTTGTTTTGTTTGAGACAGGGTCTCCCTGTAGTCCCAGCTGTCCTGGAACTCGCTCTGTAGACCAGGATGGCCTTCAACTCACAAAGATCCACCTGCCTCTGCCTCCCAAGTGCTAGGATTAAAGGCGTGTGCCACCACCCCTTTCTTATCCAGCCTAGGCCCACCTGCCTATAGAAGGCCCCACCCACAGTGCGCTCCGCCTCTGGGATGAACCAGCAATCAAGACAATCCCTCACAGACATGCTGCTCTGATGGAAGAAATGCCTCAAGTGAGGTTCCATCTTCCCAGGTGATTTTAGTTTGTGTCTAGCTGACAACTGAAGAGAATTGTGACATCGGTCCTGAGCAGCAGGTACCCCTGCCCACTGAGTCATCTCACCAACACCAACTTCGCCATTTTCTTGACCATCTTTCCTGTGATTTCTCCTTTCCCAGCGCCTGTCTTCTCTCTCTCATCCCAAAATTCTTCTACCTTTTTGGGTCCTAGCTTCTCACCATAACTATAACTGCACCTACCACTCACAAGCATGTCAAGGTGAGGATACTTGTAAATAAAAAATAAAGTGTCTACTGCAGAGTCCCATTATTTATAATCAATTATTTTGCTTTGAGGCTGGGCATAATGGTGTACTCCTGTATGTCCACCACCCAGACAATGTGAGGCAAGAGGATTTTGAGTTCAAAGCTAGCCTATGTAACTTAGTGAGACTCTCTCTCAAAATAAAATATGAAAAAGAAAGGCCTGAGGGATGTAGTTCAGTGGTAGAGTGCTTGCCCAGCATTGTGAGAGGCCTTGGGTTCAATCTACAGTGCCACAAAAATAAGGCAGAGACTGGCTGTAGAGATGGCTCAGAGGTTAAGAGCACTTGCTGCTCCTGCATTAGACCTGAGTTTGGTTCCCAGCACCCACACTGGGCATCTCACCACCACTTGTAACTCCAGCTCCAGGGGATCCAGTACCCTCTCCAGCCGGCATAGGCACTTGTACTCACGTGCTAGACACATACATAGACACACACATTCACATAAATATGAATAAAAATAAATCTTTTTAAAATTTTACCAAAAAAGGGGCCAGGCTCAGTGGAGCACACCTTTAATTCTAGCACTTGGAAGGCAGAGGCAGCAGATCTCCATGAGGTCCAGGCCAGCCTGGTCTACATAGTAAGTTCCAGGTCAGCTGAGGCTATAAGGAGACCCTGTCTTAATAAGACAAAAGAAAAATTTCCAAAAAAAAAAAAAGGAAGGAAGGGAGGAAGGTAAGGATGAAGCGAGGAAAAGGAAAGGAACGGAAAGTAAACGGAGGGGAAGAGAGAGGAGGGGAGGGGAGGGAGAGCATGGAAAGGAAAGGAGAAGAGAGGGCAGGAGGGGAGAGGAGGGGAGAGGAGAGGAGAGGAGAGGAGAGGAGAGGAGAGGGAAATTATGGTTAAACTAGAGGGAGGAAAAGCCTGTGAATGTCCTATGTGCACATGTGAGAAAGACTCCATGTGGAATACCTCGAGCACACGGTCCATGTATAGCCGAGGTCACTGTACTGTGATTCTGTCTCTTTCCCTGGAGAATGTTTCCACGGATGAGGACAGGGTCTTACTGTCCCATATTGTCAGGCTCTACACAAGTTCCCAGCCTGGAGCCTGCACACCCCAGGGTCTTATGAAGGTTTGCTGAATGATGGCAGTACGTTGCACAGCACCACCTACGTTCCCTCTTCCACAGTCCAGGTGCTCTCCTTGTCATCTTTCATAACTCAACACCAACATCACCTCATTTGTGCAGTGTTCCTAGGTGACTAAGCCCAATCTCTCCACTGATGGTCTCCACTGAGCCTCTGCCATGCCCCGACCAGTAGTCTACCCTATCACTCGGCTCTTTTTATTTATTTGTCTTTTTTTGAGATGGGGTCTCCCTGTAGCCCCAGCTGGCCTGGAACTCGCTATGTAGATCAAGCTGGCCTTTAACTCATAGAGATCTGCCTGCTTCTGCCTCCTAAGTGCTGGGGTCAAAGCCATGTGCCACTGCACCTGGTTCTCTAATGGAACCTTGACCCCTTCTGCCTCCACTGCTCCACCATGTAAACATCCTTGAAGACAGAGACCACATCTTTTCTTAATTTTTTGTGTGTTTGTTTTTGTTTAAGTTGGATGAGCAAGGAAGTAGTGGGGATTTAGGCTTTTTTTTTTTTCTTTTATCGGCTTGTACATTGAAGGTGATGTCAGGTTTCATAGAGGATGTACATTGACCATATTCACCCCTCCCATTCCTTTCCTTTATCACTCTCTCCCCCTCACCCTTCTGTTAGTTTCTTCCTTCCCCTAATTTCCTTCCATGTTCATGTTATACATATATGTGTATATGTACACATATATATTTATAGTTATAGATAAGTATCTATATATGTTGGGCATGGTGGCACATGCCTTTAATCCCAGCACTCAAGAGGCAAAAGCAAGTGGATCTCTGTGACTTCAAGGCTAGACCTGTCTACATAGCAAGCTCCAGCCTAACCAGGCTCCATAGTAGAATCTTGTCTCAGAAAAAAAAAAAATAAATAAATAACAGAAAAAGAATTCTAGGACCCATTAATAACAAAGAATGGTGTTTGAGGGTCTGGCTTATTTCATTTAATATGATGATCTTCAGTCACATCTGTTTTCTAGCATTTCCAGCATAATTTCACTCTTTATGGATGAATGAAACTCCATTGCATATGTGGTTATACTGATTGTGAACTTGACAGGATCTAGAATCACCCAGAAAACAAATCTCTGGACATGTCCCTGAAGGAAGTCCTAGATCAAGTTAACTGAGGAGGGAAGACCCACCCCAGCTACGGGAGCACAGTTGCATAGGCTGCAGTCTCAGGCAGAGTAAAAGGAGAACGCAGTGCAAGCACAGGGCCCTGAGCTTGGACCTGTAGCACCCATGTACAAAGCCATGTGGGCCAGGGTGCATCTGTAACCCCATCATCCCAGGAGGGCAGAGACAGACAGATCTCCAAGAGCTTGCCAGCAGGGAGCGTAGCTGAATCAGTAAGCTCCAACTTCAGTGAAAAGACTGTCTCAAAAAATAAAGCGGAAGCCGGGCGTGGTGGCACACGCCTTTAATCCTAGCACTTGGGAGGCAGAGGCAGGTGGATCTTTGTGAGTTCAAGGCCAGCCTGGTCTACAGAGTGAGTTCCAGGACAGCTGGGGCTGCAGGGAGACCCTGTCTCAAAAAGACGAAAAAAAAATATATAAATAAATAAATAAAAATAAAGTGGAGTGTGACAGAGGAAGAACGCAACATCAGCTTCCAGGCTCCATATGCATGTACACACATGAACACATACACATGCACATGCATTCAACACACACATGAAGTAGGAAGCAAGCTAAAGACCAGCTTTCATCTCTCTCCACTTCCTAACTGTAATACAAAGTGACCGCTGCCACGTGTTCCTGCCCACAGTGCCTCCCCACCACGATAGACTGTGAACCCACGTCAACCCTTCCTCCTTTAACTTGCTTTTCTTTTTTCTTTTTTTTTAATTTTTTTTAATTAATTTTATTTATTTCTGTATGTGTATGAATGTACTGTCTGCATGCAGGTCTGTGCACCCGTGTCGTGCAATGCCGCGGAGGTCAGAAGAGGGTCTCGGATTCCCCTGGAACTGGAGTTCTCCTGGAATTGGAGTCTCAGACGGTTCTCGGCCGCCATGTGGGTGCTGGGGATCGAACCCGGGTCCTCTGCAAGAGCGGTCGGCGCTCTTAACCGCTAGGCCATCTCTCCAGCCCTAACTTGCTTTTCTTAAGTACTTATCACAGTAACAAGAAAAGTAACGAGTATAAAGTATACATGCCACAGTTTATCTATCTACCCACCCATCCATCCACCCACCCATCCATCCATCAGGTGGACTCCTAGGCTGATTCTGTAATTGGCTGTAGTGCTGCAGTAAACATCTGTGCAGGTAATTCTATAACATGTTGGCTTAGAGTCCTTCAGGTTTATACACAGAAGTGGCAATAGCTGGATTGTGTGGTCGTTCTATTTTTAGGATTTTAAAATCTTACTTATGGGGCTGGAGAGATGGCCTAGCGGTTAAGAGAGCTGACTGCTCTTGCAAAGGACTGGGTTCAATCCCCAGCACCCACATGGCAGCTGAGAATCGTCTCTAACTCCAATTCCGGGGGAATCTGACACCCTCTTCTGACCTCTGAAGCATTGCACGAAACGGGTGCACAAACCTACATGCAAACAGTACATTCATACACATAAAAAATAAATAAAATAAAATAAAATCTTACTTATACTTAATTTAGTGTGTGTGTATGTGTGTGTGTGTGTGTGTGTGTGTGTGTGTGTGTGGTTTGGAGGCAAGTGCCTTGTTAACTTACACAACGAGTCAACTACAAAGAGGGACTCTCACGTCAAGAATGGCTTTCAGAAGGTTGACCTGTGGGTATGTTTGTGAGGGATTGTCTTGATTACTACTTGATGCTCAGTCCACTATGGATGGTACCATCTAGGAGACTGGGACTGTGGAAGAAAAGTAAGCTGAGCAGGAACCTCTGGGTGAGCCAGTGGGCAATTCCTCCACGCTTGAGTTCCTGCCCTGACTTCCCCGATGGACTGTGACCTGAAAGTGTAACCAATTAACCCCTTTTCTCACCACGTTGCTTTCAGTCAAATTTCGGGCCAAGTGCCTATCACAGCAATGGAAATGAAACTGCACACCTTTACCCAGAGCTATCTCACAGGCCTGTTTTAGGTTTTCTAGGACCCCCTTCCCACATCTGATTTCCATAGTGGTTGGGACGATTTATGGTTTTGTTTTGTTTTGTTTTGTTTTGAGACAGGGTCTCCCTGTAGCCCCAGCTGGCCTGGAACTCACTATGTAGACCAGGCTGGCTTTGAAGGTTTTGTGTTTTTTATCCCTAGAGGCTTGAGCAGTACTGAGCTCAGAAGTGGGTCCTCAGTCATGGGATCAGGTAATGATGTCCCCGTCTGTCAATTAACCTGTGAAGGAGCCCAGTGAGAAAGCAAGGACTATGGCAATGTTCTCGTTAGAATCAGGCACATGGCAAGGGTTTTCCTATGTGTGTGTGTGTGTGTGTGTGTGTGTGTGGTGTTGTATGTGTACACACCTGTGTGCACACATGTGTAATCAGGGGTAGATGTCAGATGTCTTCCTCAATTGCTATATTTTTCTTTTTTTTTTTTTTTGGGGGGGGTGTCTTTTCGAGACAGGGTCTCTCTGTAAACCCAGCTGTCCTGGAACTCGCTCTGTAGACTAGGCTGGCCTTGAACTCACAAAGATCCGCCTGCCTCTGCCTCCCAAGTGCTAGGATTAAAGGCATGTGCTACCACGCCCAGCTCTCAATTGCTTCTCTACCTCATATTTTGAGGCAGGGTCTCTCACTGAGCCTGGGGCCCACCAATTTGGGTAGACTAGCTGGGCAATTTCCCTGGTACTGCGATTATAGCCACCACACCTGGCTTTTTACACGAGTTCTAGAAATTTGAACTCAGGTCCTTATGACTGTCCAGACCTTTACCAATTGAACTATCTCCCCAGCCCTTTGGTGTCTTCTTTGAAGAACGACGGCCCTATTCTTGGCATTTTTCTGCCCCTGGTGGCTACTGCCTGGCACATGATTCACATTAGATTAAGCTTTGCCAAATGGAAGGAGACTTCTCCGAAGCAGCATACACCCGCCAATATAGAATTTCAAAGCCTGTTGGATCTGAAGCAGCCTCACAAATCATCTGCTACCAGCCTGAAGCCACTGAAGTAACTGAAAAGAACCCAGTGCACAGTGTGCCATTCACATGCCGCTGCCTTAGAGGCCAGGGAGGCTGTGGGCTGGGTCCTGGGTAAACACAGGCTGCACTGAAGAGCCATTGTGGGCGCTGGTGGTTCTTTCAAGTTGCTCTGGGGTCTGAAGCAGATCTGCAGCTGGACTCCAGTCACTGCCAAGCCGACTCCCTGCTCCCCCACCCAACCCTCAACTCACCTTCCCCACCTCTTTTTAAAATTAACTGAAAGAAACCATCCAGGGAGAGGCCGTTAGTCCCAGGCTGCCGTCGATGACAGGAAAAATTTTCTTGTTTACTCACAGGGTTAACACTTAATCTGGAAAGTAGGAATGAGCCTTTCAGAGAGCTGTTTAGAAGCCCGGGCTGCATAGGAAGCCGGACTTGGAAGGAAGGCAGTCCACAGCTGCCGGGAGAGACCTTGGGTCTCCTCCACACAGGAAGAGTCTTACTTCTGGGTGGGTGTCGGCCCTGGCTTCTGTGCTGGTATTTCAGGGACCCTGGGAAGTCCCCGTCTTCTAAGTACCCCCTGCAGTGTCCAGATGGCCGTCTTCTCCTTTCTTTGTTTCTTGTTGAAAGGCAGATGGCTCTAAGAGGGACAGTTTTGGAAAGGGATCCGAGAATTCTGGCTTTTTGCAACTTCATCTTTGAAAACGTTGAAGTATCATTTTATATTTCTCGGCCTCGTTTGCTTTCCCATAAAACACTTAATAATGTCGCCTACAGAGCAGTCTTGCATTTACTTATTTGTTTTGTTTTTGTTGTTTCTACTTTTATTTTTCTGTGATTGTTTCAAGACAGAGTCTTGCTAGATAGCCCAGGCAGGCCTTGAACTTGCAATCCTCTTACCCCAGCCTCCCAAGCACTGAGCTTAGAGGTATACACCCCACACCTGGTTTCATACAAGGTTTTGAGGCCAGAATTACTTTGTAAACCAATAGCCTTCCTACAGATAGAAGTATTATCTATAATAATGCTTGCCTGGGGGCTGGGGAGGTGACTCAATGGGTCGCAGAGCTCACTCTGAAAGCATGCCGACCCGAGTTTGAATCCCCAGCACCCATGTAAAAAAGTCTGGAATGGCTGCCTATGCCTGTAACCACAGCACTCGGGGGTGGAAACGGGGCTTCTGAGAGCTCTCTGGCTAGTCAGCCTAGTTCAAATGACCAGCTCAAGTTTCAGGCAGAGACTCTGTTTCAAGGTAACAAGATGTAGAGAGATGAAGGAAAACATCCAACATCCTGCTCTGACTTCTGTATGCACACCCATGGGCCTCCATATCCAAATGCTAACACATCTACACCACACACACACACACACACACACGCACGCACGCACGCACGCACGCACACACGCACGCACACACACTCATGACTTGCCTGATTCTACAAGCCTGGTGCTTCATCACATTGCTTTGCTCTATAATATACTTGAAGGCAAGGATTACATTTTCTTTTGTTATTTATTTATTTTTTTTTTAATTTTTTAAATTTATTTCCGTATGTGTATGAATGTATTGTCTGCATGCAAGTCTGTACACCCGTGATGTGCAATGCCGCGGAGGTCAGAAGAGGGCGTCGGACTCCCCTGGAACTGGAGCTCTCCTGGAATTGGAGTTTCAGACGGCTCTCGGCCGCCATGTGGGTGCTGGGGATCGAACCCGGGTCCTCTGCAAGAGCGGTCGGCGCTCTTAACCACTAGGCCATCACTCCAGCCCTATTTATTTTTTGATGTGTATGAATGATTTGCCTACATGTATATAAGTGTACCCATGTCACGTGATGCCTATAGAGGGCAGAACAGGGTGTCAGGTTCCCTGGAAATGGAGTTACAAATGGTTGTTAGTTACATTTGTGGGAGCTGGGAATCAGACCTCAGTCCTCTACAAGGGCAGCCAGTGCTCTTAACCGCTGAGCCATCTCTCCAGCCACTGCTTTTTCTAAAGACAGAATTTGATGTATCCAGGTTCACCTCAAAGTCACTATGAAGCAAAAGATGACCTTGAAGTGATCCTCCTGCCTCTGTTACCAGAAGGGCTCTTAGGGTTTTTCTATGATGTCATGTCCAGATTCTTTGTGTCTTGGACAAAGAATTGAACTAGACACAGAAAAAAACAGTAGCAAAAGATTTGTATTTATAGAAAAGCAAACATAGAAAGTATTTATAGATTTATTAAAATAAGGGGCTGAGCCAGGTGGGGTGGCGCACGCCTTTAATCCCTGGGAGGCAGAAGCAGGTAGAACTCACATAGTGAGTTCCAGGACAGCTAGGACTACAGGAAGACCCTGTCTCAAAAAAAAAGGGGGTGGGTGGGGCTGGTAAGGTGGTTCAATGAGTAAAGGCACTTGCTTCCAACCCTGATGACCCAAGTTCCATCCTTGGGACCCATGTGGTACAAGGAGAGAACCAACTCCTATAAGTTGTCATCTGACCTCCTACACATATATACTGTGTCATTCACACACTCATACATACACAAACACGTGTACCCATACACAAAAATAAATAAATAAATAATAAATAAATCATGAAAACTTTTTTGAAAGAGAACAAAAGCAAAGAGTTCGCTACACCAAAAGGACTCGGGTTCTTTCTGTGCTGGCACTGTGTTTACATGGGGCAGTTTACATACATTCAGGCAAAGCAATCATATGTATAAAAAAAAAAAGAAAAAATTATTGCTTAAAAATTAATTAAATAAGAAATACAAAGCCGGGCGTGGTTGCGCCACGCCTTTAATCCTAGCACTTGGGACGGAGAGGCAGGCCGGGATCTCTGTGCAGTTCAAGGCCAGCCTGGTCTACAAAGAGTGAATTCCAGGACAGCTGGGGCTACAGGAGACTCTGTCTCGAAAAGACCAATAAAAAAAAAAAAAAAAAAAAGAAAAAAAAAAGAAAGAAATACAAATGTTTTCTAGGTAAGTATCTTGAGCCCACTTAGGTAATGGGGGGGAGAAGAGAAATGTGTTCTCTGCTTTCTCCTCTTTACATTGGGTAGCAGAGAGCTGAAAAGAGAAACAGAGGAGGCTCGGCATTGGAAACCACTCTGGCCATAAACAAGTTGCTTCATGCTCTCATTAGCGCAATAAACAAGTGATGGGAAGACAAAATCACAGAATCCCAAGGGACATTTAATGTAAGGCAGTGGACAGCTAAACTCTAGGGATGAAGTGTGGTTGGAATGCAGAGAGGGCGGCAGAGCCCTGGGCAGTACCACCGGCAGAGAACCACAAGGACCCCACCAGGCAACTAACCAAGGCCCATTCAAACTCTTCAGAGAGTACCACTTGTATCCACTACCCTAGGTGAGTAGGCACACCATTCGTGACCTCACTCCCTGTTGGCATTCTATGCCATCCTCCACAAAGATGGCCAGGCTGGTATTCCTTTACTGGAAAGAGAAGGAATCGCCTTGGGAGAAGGATTCAAAGTCCACTGTTCTTCATTACACTGTATTTCAACACAGTCTATTTTCCTGTCTACTGACTTGTGAGTCCTGCCAAATAGTCTGTGCTAGTGTAAATGAGCAAATAAAAGGAGTACTTTGTAGCTGTTTGGACTTGGTTTTTAAGGAAAAAAATAAACAAATCCTAACTCTACATTTCACAAAAATGTGCAATGTGTGCTCACAGGACAACAGGGAGAGAAGGATGGAAAGAATGCCTTAATTTTGCCACTGAAAATGAGAGAGCCTGACTGGAAAAGAAGTAAAGTGGATTGTGCTCAAGAAATGACACCCAGGGGCTGGAGAGATGGCTCAGTGGTTAGAGCACCAACTGCTCTTACAGAAGGCCCCGTTCAATTCCCAGCACCCACATGGCAGCTAAGAACTGTTTTTAACTCCAGTTCCAAGGGAATCTGACACCCTCTTCTGACTTCTACAGCACTTACTTACATGCAGCCAGTACAGTTATACACATAAAATAATAAGTAAAATTAAAAAAACACACAGTGTCTATTGACATGTGTTAACATGATTTATTTAAAAAAAAAAAAAAGAAATGTCATCCAAAGCCGTCCTCTGATCTCAACACAGGCGCATGCACACATCATATACATGCTTGCACTCCCCCAACACCTTAATATTCCTTCTATGAAAGTATATTAAATACGTAAACATATTAACAAGACCCAGGAAGTGGCGACCACTTGTAATCTAGAACAGGACGCTAAGACAGGAGGATTTAGACGTTTGAGACATTTCATTGAGAAAACAAAGAAATGTACTGACTATACATTATATTACACATATAATAGACAAAATATCCCCTGTGATAGTTAATATTGATTATCAACTTGAGAGGCCCTCTTCTGGCCTCTGCAGGCATTGCATGATAGGGCAGGACATATACATGCAGGCAAAACATTCATACACATAAAAATAAAATAAATAACTAAAAATTCAAGGGAATTTCTATTTCTGGTAATGAGGAAATAAGTTAAGTCTCAGGACAGGAGTTTAGCTGTAGACAGAGCACCTGCTCTGTATGTAAGACCCTGAGTTCAATCCTCATCACTCACAAATAAATACAATTTAAAAAATAGCTAGGATCTAGAGAGATGGCTCAGCAGTTAAGAGCACCGACTGCTCTTGCAGAGGACCTGGGTTCGATTCCCAGCACCCATATGGCAGCTAATAACCATCTTTAACTCCAGCTACAGGGGAATCTGACACCCTCTTCTGACCTCCATGGCATTGCATGACACGGGTGCACAAACCTACATGCAGATAGTACATTCATACACATTAAAAAAATAATAATAAATAAATAGCTAAATCTGGGGCTGGAGAGATGGCTCAGCAGTTAAGAGCACCGACTGCTCTTGCAGAGGACCCAGCTTCAATTCCCAGCACCCACATGGCTGCTAAGGACCATCTTTGACTCTGGTTCCAGGGGAATCCGACGCCCTCTTCTGACCTCCGCAGCATTGCATGACATGGGTGCACCAACCTACATGCAGACAGTACACTCATACACAAAAAAAATAATTTAAAATTTTAAAAAATTAGCTAAAGCTGGGCGTGGTGGTATACACCTCTAATCCTAGCACTTGGGAGGCAGGCAGGTGGATCTTTGTGAGTTCAAGGCCAGCCTGGTCTACAGAGCGAGTTCCAGGATAGCTGGGGCTACAGGGAGATCCTGTCTCAAAAAAGACCAAAAAAAAAAATTAGCTAAATCTAAGCAGCATTAATGTTATGTTCCTCATGATCTGAAAACAACTGTGCTCTTATACTGTGAATCCCTTAACAAGTTCTAGAATTAAGCTACTATTTATTTTCAGACTTAGGCACTTTTGGTATATTGGTGGAGGGTATGTGTATTAGTCACTTTTCTGTTGCTGTGATAAAACCACCATGACCAAGGGAACTTATAAAAGGAAGCGTTTATTTGAGCTTATGATTGATGGTTCCAGGGAATCAGAGTCCATTGTGGCAGGAAGCATGATGGCCGGGGCTGGAGCAGCAAGCCGAGGGTCACATCTCTGAGCACAGGAAGCAGAGAGAGTGAGAGGCTGGAGACAGCAAGGCTTGTTAAACTCACTAAGCCTGCCCCTAATAATGTACTTCCTCCAACACAGCCACACCTTCTAAGACCTCCAAGAACGTGCCACCAACTGGAGACAAAATGTCTGAATACTTAAAGCCTACAGGGGATGCTCATTCAAACCACCACAGTATGTATGCACAAAATCAAAAGAATGAGGGGAAAAAAAACTAGTTTGTCATGACATTGTGTCTAACCACAGTATTTATCTTATGGGAATGCTTCTTATTATTTCTTATACAAAGCTGCTTGAGCTTTTGTCCAAGTATTTTCTAAAATATTATACAGTAGTTAAAAGTATCAGGCTGGTATAACTTAGCCTTTCTGGATGCTTAACGACCATACTTAAGGCCCATACCAATTTTGCCAAGGGACTTAAGAGATAACTTTGTTCCTTGCCCTCAGAGGTCAACTAAGTCCCAGGGAACTATGCATGGAGGCATCTCTTGAAATGTTCTGCAAATGTGAGTCACCAGTCTTCCTGTGCAGGGAGGTCTTGGAGATCCACTAATGGGCCTTCAGCCAGTGTCCAGTCCATAAAAAGGAAAGTCTGCTCATGCTTCAGAAAAGGAAGCTTGGTCTAGCAGGACCTGACTTTATCCTCGAGTGGATGGAACTGGTGATTTAAAAGCCAAAAGGGGGGCTGGAGAGATGCTCAGTGATTAAGAGCACAAACTGTTCTTGCAGAGGACCCAGGTTTGGTTCCCAGCACCCATATGGCCATTAAGAACCATCTTTGACTCTAGTTCCAGGGAAGACGCCCTCTTCTGACCTCCGAGGCATTGCACAACACGGGTGCACCAACCCTCATGCAGACAGTACACTCATACACATAAAAAATAAAAAATAAAAGCCGGGCGTGGTGGCGCACGCCTTTAATCCTAGCACCTGGGAGGCAGAGGCAGGCGGATCTTTGTGAGTTCAAGGCCAGCCTGGTCTACAGAGTGAGTTCCAGGACAGCTGGGGCTACAGGGAGACCCTGTCTCGAAAAGACCAAAATAAATAAATAAATAAATAAATAAATAAATAAATAAATAAATAAAAAATAAAGTTTAAAAAAAAGAAAAGCCAAAAGGGGGGCTGGAGAGATGGCTCAGCAGTTAAGAGCACCGATTGCTCTTGCAGAGGACCCGGGTTCGATTCCCAGCACCCACATGGCAGCTAAGAACAGTCTTTAACTCTGGAACTGGTCCAGAGGAATCTGACGCCCTCTTCTCACCTCCATGGCATTGCATGACACGGGTGCACCAACCTACATGCAGACAGTAGACTCATACACATTAAAAAAAAAATAATAAGAAGAAGAAGAAGAAGAAGAAGAAGAAGAAGAAAAGCCAAAAGGAGCCAGCGGCTCCCCCCCCCAAAAAAAAATCCTGAGGACCAGATCCTCAAATGACCTTGAGAAAACGAAAACCTTGGTTAATCTGGGCTAACAGTGTGGCCTTAAGTGTCCAAAAGAAATAAATAATTAGTAAGGCCCGAGAAAGTGTACTTCAGGTATAAAACTTGAGATCTTAGTAAAAAGACAAAAATAAAAAAATAAAAATAAAAAAAGAGCACAGTTGTTTTGCCTGTCTTCAATTCTTACTGGCAAGTGCAGCTACCCTGTGGCTGCCACTGCTTTTGACGTCCTTCAAAGACATGAGACACAGCTTTTCAACCTTCCAATGTGGACTGAAGACTCATGTCTCTCCAAGAATCCTCCAGGGGCTGGAGAGATGGCCTAGCGGTTGAGAGCGCCGACCGCTCTTGCAGAGGACCCGGGTTCGATCCCCAGCACCCACATGGCGGCCGAGAACCGTCTGAAACTCCAATTCCAGGAGAACTCCAGTTCCAGGGGAATCCGAGACCCTCTTCTGACCTCCGCGGCATTGCACGACACGGGTGCACAGACCTGCATGCAGACAGTACATTCATGCACATACAAAATAAATAAAAAAAAAAAAAAGAATCCTCCAAACCTTCAGTGCCAGATGAGGACTGCTAAGACATCCAGCTTGTGGACTGAGCTACTACTCGGTTTCAGCCTGTTCAGAGTATTGATTGCCATTGTTGGACTACCTAGGCTGTATTACGGAGACCAGTACAGGAAGATCAAGACAGAACGTGGTGTTTATTGGACCTCATTTGGTGACCATGGGAACGGAAAACCCCAGTGTGGATCACAAGGGCAGGACTGATGGTTGTTTGGGCTTGCCAAGGAGGAGCCTTCAAACATGAAGAGCTGAATTTAAGACTGCTATCAATCAGGTCTGTCCAATGTTTTGTGTGATGGTAGAAATGCGAATTGTTGCTGTTTGACCTGGTAGCCATAAAAAAGAAAGAAAGAAATCATAAGCTCAAGATGCTAAAAGATATATGTGGCATGCATATTTTAGAGTGATGCAGATTGGAAGGAATAACAACAACAACAACAACAACAACAACAACAAAAGACTGGGTCAAAGAACGGACTGAAAAGGTGAACTGCTCAAAACAGTAAAGTTCTGCATTGAAAATTTAAAAGAGACTGAGAAAAAGATGAAAAACATGTTTGGCAGAATGCATGAGCTCTGGTGGGGTGGGTGGGCAAGGAAGGCAGAATGGGTCTGGACTTGATTGGAAATTTTGTATGAAATGCACAAAGCTTCAATAAAAATTAGCTTTGAAAAAAATTAGCCAAGTCTCTTCTGAAGATGAGGCTAACTTCAAAATTTATACATAACTTGAATACCCACATCCAAAAGCATCAAGAAGTTAATGTGATAAATAGTGACTGAGCTTGGAGGCAGGGAAGGGTGGGGCTTTCAGAGATGATCCCAGCATTTGGGCCCTCTTCACTCCTCAGGATCAATAATTTATTCATTTAAGGGATTCTGAGAGGGAAAGAAACTGAGTGGTTCTTTTGGTTGGTCTTAACAGTTTAAGAGGTCAGGAAAATGACAAAGTTCTACAAGGATCAGGTGTTCCCTTGAGACTCCCTTGCTTCAGGTCAGATCTCAGTGCTCCTAAGTAGCCACAAGGAGACACAGGGAGAGGCAGGCTCTTGGAGAATGCAGCTCGACTTTGAATACTGTTATTGAATTTAGTTTAAGGTCATAAATACAAGTCTTCAGTGGCTAGAGATATGACTCAGAAGCTAGGACCACTTACTGTTCTTATAGACACCCCAAGTTTGGTTCCCAACACCCATGTTAGGCAGTTCACAACTACCAATAACTCCAACTACAAGGGATCTGACACCCTCTTTGGGCCGCCACAGTGATTGCACCACCATACACATACACACACACACACACATACACACACACACACACTCACACACCCCACACACTAATAATAATAATAATAATAAGAAGAAGAAGAAGAAGAAGAAGAAGAGAAAGGAAGGAAGGAAGGAAGGAAGGAAGGAAGGAAGGAAGGGAGGGAGGGAAGGAAGAAAGAAAATTGTTAAAAAAAAAACAAAACTCTGGAGCATGGCAGTGTACACCTTTAATCCCAGCACTCAAGAGGAGCAGGAGAGCCCTATGACATCGATACCAGCCTCATCTAATTAAAGAGTTCAAGAACTCCTGGGGCTACAGGAAGACCCTATCTCAAACAAACAAACAAACAAACAAACAAACAAAACCAACAACAACAAAAACTTCTCTGGAAGAATAATATAACATAGGATAATCATATCCTACAAACAATTCACAAATAAATACATAATTGGCCTATAGTATTGAAATAAAATGAAAACTAATTGACGATTGGGGTGAATGGTGAAACTTCAGCAATGTAGTCTGGATACTCATTTGATCAACTTGATTGAACATACAACCCCTCACCCCCTGCTGGAAGGTGGGGCTGTGGGGGTTTGGGCACAACAGCCTACAAATTGGTTTTACATGAAGGATGCTTGTACTCATGGATTATCACTTATAGCCAAAAAATGAAAAAAAAAAAACTGAGAGAAAGATGCAAGACAGTTATGGCAGAATACATGATCTGGGATGGGGGGGGTGGAAAGGGAAATATGCCTGAACTGAATTGGAAAATGATGTATGAAATGCACAAAGCATCAATAAAAAAATGTTAAAAAAATTAGCACAGAATTGATAATGTCCATGAACAACATGTTTACTCATGGAACCATTGCAAAATTGTATGTTCACTGAACTCCATGCCGTATTACAATTTTACCTGAAATAAACAGCCTGATTCTTAACTTTAGTTCTTAAGAGTGGGCCCAAACTCAGAGGACATCACTTCCTGTCTTGTTGTCTCTTGGAACCATGCCCTAGAATTTTGTCAGAAAACTGTGTCCTGGAACTGTGCCACAGAGTCAGGCCTCACACATACTTTTATTCAAAATTGTTTCTGCCACAGTTAATTGGAGAACTAAAAACTTAGTTCCATCCCTATCTTATAAGATGCTCTTTCCCTTTCATGCCTAGGCCTAAAACATCTCATGCAAACAAGGTCAAACAATTCTTCTCAATCTTCATCATTTTCACTGAAGGTGTGTACTGCCTTTTAGTGTTTCCATATGTTAATTATTAAGCGTACCTACATTCATTCACTATCTTGGAGTGGAGTAGTAAACTGAGGTTCTGAGGAATCAAGGTCAGGTGGCTAGGCCCCAAGAGCATATTGTTCTGTGACTTAGTACTTTTTGTTTGTAAAATTAAGTCACTAGTCCATATTCTGACCATTTTATAAAAGTCATTCTCATAAAAAAGAAGTGTTCATACACTTCTGATAAGTCACGACCATGCTGTTTGGATTGTCAGGAGAGCAGAAAAGAAAAGATCAGGAAACTCAGGACAAAAAAATAATTCACAACGTTGGTAAATTTGGCCTAGTGTAAGCAGCATTGCTGCCTTACTTCATTTTCTGTTGTTACCATGGAATTTGTGAAACTATGAATTTATAAAGAACAGACATTTATTTTTTTGAGGTTCAGAGCCTGGCAAGTCCACTATCTAGGGAATGGCCTGTGGTAAAGATCCTAGACTTGTACCACAAGCTGTCTACAAAGAAAGAATGTGTAAGAGAAAAGAGAAGGGGACAAACAGGACCTTCCATCAGCGGCCCAATCCTGCAGTAATTGACTGGTCCTTCAGAATCACCATCTATCCATTCATAAAAATAAGGCCCTCCTGGCCTAAGTACCTCTGACAGTTGCAATACTTAGCCCCCTATTTTTGAGATTCAGTTTCTAACACTGAAGTTCGGTGCACATATTCAATCTGCACAATTATAATTTTATAACGTTGTTTATGTTCTGTACTTATGAGGGTGGTGAACCCTGAGGAAGATTGATTTTCCCTCTCTCAGCAGCAGCCACCGATTGCTTTAGAATTTCATCTGGGCTAGGACCTTGTGAAATTTCCCAGTCTTCATTGATATGTCAACTGGTGTTATCATTATGCAGATCTTGTTTAGGCAACCTTACAGTTGAGATTTTATGGCTGTAGCTTCCCTGTCATGTCATTATCTAGCAGCNTATTACATATATTACACATATGATAGACAAAATATCCCCTGTGATAGTTAATATTGATTATCAACTTGAGAGGCCCTCTTCTGGCCTCTGCAGGCATTGCATGATGGGCAGGACATATACATGCAGGCAAAACATTCATACACATAAAATAAAATAAAATAACTAAAAATTCAAGGGAATTTCTATTTCTGGTAATGAGGAAATAAGTTAAGTCTCAGGACAGGAGTTTAGCTGTAGACAGAGCACCTGCTCTGTATGTAAGACCCTGAGTTCATCCTCATCACTCACAAATAAATACAATTTAAAATAAGCTAGGATCTATAGAGAGATGGCTCAGCAGTTAAGAGCACCGACTGCTGTGCAGAGGACCGTGGGCGCGGCCAGCAGCCCAGGCAGCTAATGAACCAGCTTAAACTCCAGCGACAGGGGAATCTGACACCCTCCTGGACCGTCCAGGCATTGCATGACACGGGTGCACAAACGATCATGCAGATAGTACATTCATACACATTAAAATATTAATAATAAATAAAAATAGCTAAATCTGGGGCTGGAGAGATGGTCTCAGCGTTAGAGCACCGACTGCTCTTGCAGAGGACCCAGCTTCAATTCCCGCACCCACATGGCTGCTAAGGACCATCTTTGACTCTGGTTTCCAGGGGAATCCGACGCCCCTCTTCTGACCTCCGCAGCATTGCATGACATGGGTGCACCAACCTACATGCAGACAGTACACTCATAAACAAAAAATAATTTAAAATTTTAAAAATTAGCTAAGCTGGGCGTGGTGGTATACACCTCTAATCTCAGCACTTGGGAGGACAGGCAGGTGGATTTCTGTGAGTTCAAGGCCAGCCTGGTCTACAGAGCGAGTTCCAGGTAGCTGGGGCTACAGGGAATCCTGTCTCAAAAAAGACCAAAAAAAAAAATTAGCTAAATCTAAGCAGCATTAATGTTATGTTCCTCATGATACTGAAAACAACTGTGCTCTTATACTGTGAATCTTAACAATTCTAGAATGAAGCTACTATTTATTTTCAGACTTAGGCACTTTTGGTATATTGGTGGAGGTGTGTGTATTAGTCACTTTTCTGTTGCTGTGATAAAACCACCATGACCAAGGGAACTTATAAAGGAAGCGTTTATTTGAGCTTATGGATTGATGGTTCCAGGGAATCAGAGTCCATTGTGGCAGGAAGCCATGATGGCCGGGGCTGGAGCAGCAAGCCGAGGGTCACATCTCTGAGCACAGGAAGCAGAGAGAGTGAGAGGTGGAGACAGCAAGGCTTGTTAAACTCACTAAGCCTGCCCCCAATAATGTACTTCTCCAGCACAGACACACCTTCTAAGACCTCCAAGAAACGTGCCACCAACTGGAGACAAAATGTCTGAATACTTAAAGCCTACAGGGGTCTCATTCAAACCACCACAGTATGTGATGCACAAAATCAAAAGAATGAGGGGAAAAAAACTAGTTTGTTTGACATTGTGTCTAACCACAGTATTTATCTTATGGGAATGCTCTTATTATTTCTTATACAAAGCTGCTCTGAGCTTTTGTCCAAGTATTTTCTAAAAATTATACATTATAAAGTATCAGCTGTTAACTTAGCCTTTCTGGATGCTTAACGACATACTTAAGGCCCATACCAATTTTGCCAAGGGACTAAGAGATAACTTTGTTCCTTGCCCCAAGAGGTCAACTAAGTCCCAGGGAACTATGCATGGAGGCATCTCTTAAAATGTTCTGCAAATGTGAGCACCAGTCTTCCTGTGCAGGAGGTCTTGGAGATCCACTAATGGGCCTTCAGCCAGTGTCCAGTCCATAAAAGGAAAGTCTGCTCATGCTTCAGAAAAGGAAGCTGGTCTAGCAGGACCTGACTTTTCCTCGAGTGGATGGAACTGTGATTTAAAAGCCAAAGGGGGCTGGATAGATGCTCAGTTTAAGAGCACAAACTGTTCTGCAGAGGACCCAGGTTGGTTCCCAGCACCCATAGGGCCATTAAAACCATTTTGACTCTAGTTCCAGGGAAGACGCCCCTCTTCTGACCTCCGAGGCATTGCACAACACGGGTGCACCAACCTACATGCAGACAGTACAACTCATACACATAAAAAATAAAAATAAAAGCCGGGTGGTGGCGCACGCTTTAATCCTAGCACCTGGGAGGCAGAGGCCGGCGGATCTTTCTGGAGTTCAAGGCCAGCCTGTCTACAGAGTGAGTTCCAGGACACAGCTGGGGCTACAGGGAGACCCTGTCTCGAAAAGACCAAATAAATAATAAATAAATAATAAATAAATAAATAAATAAAATAAAAAATATAAAGTTTAAAAAAAAGAAAAGCCAAAAGGGGGGCTGGAGAGATGGTCAGCAGTTAAGAGCACCGATTGCTCTTGAAGAGGACCCGGTTCGATTCCCAGCACCACATGGCAGCTAAAGAATCGTCTTTAACTCCATTTAGGAGAACTCGTTCCAGGGAATCTGACGCCCTCTTCTCAACTCCATGGCATTGCATGAACACGGGGCACCAACCTACATGCAGACAGTAGACTCATACACATTAAAAAAAAAATAATAAGAAGAAGAAGAAGAAGAAGAAGAAGAAGAAGAAAACCAAAGGAGCCAGCGGCTCCCCCCCCAAAAAAAAAATCCTAGGACCAGATCCTCAAATGACCTTGAGAAAACCGAAAACCTTGGTTAATCTGGGCTAACAGTGTGGCCTTAAGTGTCCAAAAGGAAATTAACCAGAATAATTAGTAATGCCTGAGAAATTGTACTTTCGGTATAAAACTTGAGATCTTAGTAAAAAGACAAAATAAAAATAAAAATAAAAAAGCAGCACGTTGTTTTTGCCTGTCTTCAATTCTTACTGGCAAGTGCAGCTACCCTGTGGCTGCCACTGCTTTTTGCGTCCTTCAAAGACATGAGACACAGCTTTTCAACCTTCCAATGTGGACTGAAGACTCATGTCTCTCCAAGAATCCTCCAGGGGCTGGAGAGATGGCCTAGCGGTTGAGAGCGCCGACCGCTCTTGCAGAGACCCGGGTTCGATCCCCAGCACCCACATGGCGGCCGAGAACCGTCTGAAACCCAATTCCAGGAGAACTCCAGTTCCAGGGAGAATCCGAGACCCTCTCTGACCTCCGCGGCATTGCACGACACGGGTGCAAGACCTGCATGCAGACAGTACATTCATGACCATACAAAATAAATAAAAAAAAAAAAAAGATCCTCCAAACCTTCAGTGCCAGATGAGGACTGCTAAGACATCCAGCTTGTGGACTGAGCTATACTCGCGTTTCCAGCCTCTTCGAGTATTGATTGCCATTTTTGGACTACCATGGCTGTATCTACGGAGACCAGTACAGGAAGATCAAGACAGGATTTGTGCTTATTGGACCTCATTTGGTGACCATGGGAAACGGAAAACCCCAGTGTTGAGTCACAAGGCAGGACTGATGGTTGTTTGGGCTTGCCAAGAGGAGACCTGAAACAGTGACATCGTTCAGCCTAATAAAAAAAAAAAAAGAAAGAAAGAAATCATAAGCTCAAGATGCTAAAAGATATATGTGGCATGCATATTTGAGTGATATCAGATTGGAAGGAATAAACAACAACAACAAAACAACAACAACAACAAAAGACTGGGTCAAAGAACGGACTGAAAAGGTGAACTGCTCAAAACAGTAAAGTTCTGATAGAAAATTAAAAGAAGACTGAGAAAAAGATGAAAAACATGTTGGCCAGAATGCATGAGCTTGGTGGGGTGGGTGGGCAAGGAAGGCAGAATGGGTCTGGACTTGATTGGAAATTTTGTATGAAAATGCACACAAGCTTCAATAAAAATTAGCTTTGAAAAAAATTAGCCAAGTCTCTTCTGAAGATGAGGCTAACTTCAAAATTTATACATAACTTGAATACCCACATCCAAAAGCATCAAGAAGTTAATGTGATAAATAGTGACTGAGCTTGGAGGCAGGGAAGGGTGGGGCTTTCAGAGATGATCCCAGCATTTGGGCCCTCTTCACTCCTCAGGATCAATAATTTATTCATTTAAGGGATTCTGAGAGGGAAAGAAACTGAGTGGTTCTTTTGGTTGGTCTTAACAGTTTAAGAGGTCAGGAAAATGACAAAGTTCTACAAGGATCAGGTGTTCCCTTGAGACTCCCTTGCTTCAGGTCAGATCTCAGTGCTCCTAAGTAGCCACAAGGAGACACAGGGAGAGGCAGGCTCTTGGAGAATGCAGCTCGACTTTGAATACTGTTATTGAATTTAGTTTAAGGTCATAAATACAAGTCTTCAGTGGCTAGAGATATGACTCAGAAGCTAGGACCACTTACTGTTCTTATAGACACCCCAAGTTTGGTTCCCAACACCCTGTTGGAGATTCCACACTACCAAAACTCCAACTACCAAGGGATCTGACACCCTCTTTGGGCGGCACAGTATGCACCACCATTACACATACACACACACACACACACACAACACACACACACTCACACACCCCACACACTAATAATAATAATAATATAAGAAGAAGAAGAAGAAGAAGAAGAAGAGAAAGGAAGGGGAAGGAAGGAAGGAAGGAAGGAAGGAGGAGGGAGGGAAGGAAGAAAAGAAAATTGTTAAAAAAAAAACAAACTCTGGAGCATGCAGTGTACACCTTTAAAATCCAGCACTCAAGAGGAGCAGGAGAGCCCTATGACATCGATACCAGCCTCATCTAATTAAAGAGTTCAAGAACTCCTGGGGCTACAGGAAGACCCTATCTCAAACAAACAACACAAACAAACCAAAAAACAAAAACAAACAACAACAAAAACTTCTCTGGAAGAATAATATAACATAGGATAATCATATCTCAAACAATTCACAATAAATACATAATTGGCCTATAGTATTGAAATAAAATGAAAACTAATTGACGATTGGGGTGAATGGTGAAACTTCAAATATAGTCTGCTACTCATTTGATCAACTTGATTGAACATACAACCCCTCACCCCCTGCTGGAAGGTGGGGCTGTGGGGTTTGGGCACAACAGCCTACAAATTGGTTTTAACATGAAGGATGCTTGTACTCATGGATTATCACTTATAGCCAAAAAATAAAAAAAGAAAAACTGAGAGAAAGATGCAGGACAGTTATGGCAGAAAACATGATCTGGGATGGGTGGGTGGGGGGGGAAAGGAAAGGAATATTGCTGAACTGAATTGGAAAATGATGTATGAAATGCACAAAGCATCAATAAAAAAAATGTTAAAAAAAAAAAAGAAAACTAACTGAAAGACCAAATGGAAGCTGGACATGGTGGCACACACCTTTAAATCCAGTGCTCAGGAGGAAGAGGCAGGCAGACTCTGTGAGTTCAAGGCCAGCCTGGTCTACATAACGAGTTCCAGGCTAGCTGTGCTACAATAGGGAGACCCTATTGAAAAGACAAAAAAAAAGGAGCAGATGGAAAACAAAAGAGAGACCTAGAAATAAAGCAAACATCAGAGTCAGAAACAAACTCTAAACTGACTCTGTCCATTATGTTCAGGGAGATAACTGAGAAACATGGCAGGGATCTAGAATATATTCAAAAGGTGAAGTCAAATATCTAAAACTAGGGCTGGTGAGTGGACTCAGTGGTGTAAGAGCACTGGCTGTTCTTATAGAGGACCCAGGTTCAGTTCCCAGCAGCCACACGGTAGCTAACAACTGTTCATAACTCCAGTGCCAGGGGATGTCATGTCTCTTCTGACCTCTATGGGGCACTGCATAACATGGGTACACCTACCTACATGTAGTACATACATTATACATATAAAATAAAATAATTTAAATTTATGCATCTGAGTGTTTTGCTCCATGTATGTAAGTGCACAATGTGTGCGCAATGCCCCTAGAGGCCAGAAGAGTGTCCAGATCCCCTGGAGCTAGAGTTGAGGAGGCTGTTAGTTCCATGTGGGTGTGGGAACCAAACAGTTCTGTGCAAGAGCAGCCAAGCTCCTAACTGCTGAGCCATCTTTCCACTTGATATATTTTAACATTATTCATTTGTCTGTGTGTGTGTGTGTGTTGTGATGTTGTCATGTGTCACAAAGGCCATGTAGAGGTCAGAGGACAATTTGCACCCATTGTTCGTCTTCTACCACATTGATCCTGCTGATCAGACTCAGGTGATCAGGCTTGGGTGGCAAGCACCCTTACCATGAGCCATGGGCTCAACTTGATATTTTCAGTAGCAGATTGAACACTGTTGAAGAAAGACATAATGACTGGAAAATGCTGTTGGGAGAAAATAGCTAGAATGAAGCACAAAGAGGTAAAGAAGGAACAAAATGTGAAAATTAAGTGAGAGACTGCAGTTGCATATTTATTTATTTTTATTTACGTGTAATGAGTGTACTGTCTGCATGTAGGTTAGTGCACCCGTGTGTGTGCAATGCCGTGGAGGTCAGAAGAGGGTGGTCGGATTCCCTGGAAACTGGAGTTAAAAGACGGTCGTCAGCCGCCATGTGGGTGCTGGGAATCGAACCGGGTCCTGCAAGAGCAGTCAGCGCTCTTAACAGCTAGGCATCTCTCCAGCCCATCTCTCCAGCCCCAGTATGCATATTTAACAGACAACAATTTAAGTTTTTTTAATTTTTTTTTTAATTTTTTTTTTCTTTGTGTATGAGTGTACTGTCTGCATGTAGGTCTGTGCACCCGTGTCGTGCAATGCCGCGGAGGTCAGAAGAGGGCGTCGGATTCCCCTGGAACTGGAGTTCTCCTGGAATTGGAGCTTCAGACGGTTCTCATCCGCCATGTGGGTGCTGGGGATCGAACCCGGGTCCTCTGTAAGAGCGGTCAGCGCTCTTAACCGCTAGGCCATCTCTCCAGCCCACAGTTTAAGTTTAAGAGGGGAAGGGAATCGCTTCTTGGCCTTTGGCTACAATCAAGTGTAGTATCTGTTCTTATTAGTTTAATATCTGATACGTCCTCTATTGAGGATAATATATTAAATTTTTTGAAGTAGGAGTTGGTATAGGAGCCTGCTCCATCCGCTCCACGCATCAACATGGTACTGCAGTACCTCCAGGAATAAAACTATTTGCAGAGCGTCCGACCCAGTCTTATGAGGAAACAAGCAGCGTTCCTCTGTGGTTTCTGCCTCAAGCTCCTGCCCTGATTTCCCTCAATGATGGACTGTAAGCTCTAAGCTAAAAAAAAAAAATAATAATAATAAAATAAATAAATAAATAAATAAACCCTGTTGTCCCCTAAAAAAAAAAAAAAGAACAAAAAAAAGAGGGAAAGGGAGAATGAGGCATAAAAGTACTTGAAGAAGTTGAAGCCAGGGAGACTCAGTGGTTAGGAACACTTGCTACTTTTGCAGAGGACCCAAGCTTGGTTCCCAGCATCCACATCGGGCAGCTCACAACGACTTATAACTCCAGTTCCAGAGAATCTGATATCCTCTTCTGGCCTCTGTGTATACTTGCATGTACATGGTAAACATAAATGCATGCAGGAACATATACATAAAAATTTTTGGTTTTTTTTTTAATCTTAGCCAGATGTAGTGGTACATGCACTGGGATAAAAGGCGTGCGCCACCATACCCCACTTGAGAATTTTTTTTTCAGGCTTTATGGGGTTGGGATGTAGCTCGGTTGGTAGAGTGTTTGCCTTCCACCTAGCATGCATGCAGTCCAAGTTTCAATCCCTAGCACTGCACAAACCCAGCATGGTGGCACCTATCTGTAATCCCAACCCTGGGGTGCTAGAGGTAGGAGGAGCAGAAGTTCAAGATCATCCTCAGCTACATGGTGTGTTTGAGGCTAGCCTGGACTATGTGAAACTCTATCTTTTTTTTTTTTTTTTTTGGTCTTTTTGAGACAGGATCTCCCTTTAGCCCAGCTGGCCTGGAGCTCACTATGTAGACCAGGCGGGCCTGAACTCACAGAGATCTGCCTGCCTCTGCCTCCTGATTGCTGCGATTAAAGGTATGTGCCACTACACCTGGCTAAAATATTTATTTAATTAAAAAAGAATCCTTTTATTAGACTATAACTCTTGTGCCATGCATTTCATCCAATAACACATTTAATTGGTCTCAGCATCACCCTGGTCTATGCTCCTGATCTTCTCACTGCCTGGGGCATCTCTCCATAATCTTTCCATAGCTGCACGAGGATCCTGAGCCCCAGGCTCGGCTCTCTTGGGTTATCTTTTCTTTTTATTTTTTTTTATTTTTATTTTTTTTGTCTTTTCAAGACAGGGTCTCCATGTAGCCTCAGCTGGCCTGGAACTCACTCTGCAGTGGTCTAGGCTGGCCTTGAACTCACAAAGATCTGCCTGCCTCTGCCTCCCAAGTGCTAGGATCAAAGGTGTGTGCCACCATGCCCGGCTTCTTCTTTTTTTTTTTTTTTAATGTTATTATCTTTTTTTAATTTTTTTATTTTTGTATGTGTATGAGTGTACTGTCTGCATGCGGGTTTGTGCACCCATGTTGTGCAATGCCGCGGAGGTCAGAAGAGGGTCTCGATTCCCCTGGAACTGGAGTTCTCCTGGAATTGGAGTTACAGACGGTTCTAAGCCGCCATGTGGGTGCTGGGGATCAAACCTGGGTCCTCTGCAAGAGCAGTCAGTGCTCTTAACCGCTAAGCTATCTCTCCAGCCCCTAATGTTATTATCTTTACTTTATGTATATGAGTGTATTGCCTCTATGTGTATAAGTGTACCCATGTCACGCAATGCCCACAGAAATCAGAAGAGGGTGTCAGATCCCTGGGAACTGGAGTTAGGGACAGTTGTTAGCGTCTATGTGAGTCCTGGGAATTGAACCCAGGTCTTCTGCAAGAGCAACTAGTGCTCTTAACCACTGAGAAATCTCTTCAACCCCATCATTTTATTTTCCCAACTGGCTTGGTACCATTTTTTTTTTTTCTTTATTTTTATAGGTGTATGGTATATATGTGTGTGTTTGTGTGTGTGTAGGCCTGAAAACAACCTCTGACATCGGTCTGGCTAAAAGATTTTATAACAATATATAGATGCTAAATAGTGAAGCTAGCATGTTGTTTGTTACTTATGTTAATTTTTATTTTCTGTCTGCTTGCATTTAATTATAGTTTTGCTCAGTCTCACCCACCTGCACATATATGTATATTCCGTTAGATGAAATAGGAGAAGAAACCGAAAAATTGATCTTGCAGGATGTAAGGCCCAGAAATGCAGTTGGTGCGATTAGGTTTTTGTTTGTTTGTTTTTATTTTTCTTTTATTTTATTTTATTTTTATTTTATTTATTTCGGTATGTGTATCAATGTACTGTCTGCATGCAGGTCTGTGCACCCGTGTCGTGCAATGCCGCGGAGGTCAGAAGAGGGTCTCGGATTCCCCTGGAACTGGAGTTCTCCCGGAACCGGAGTTTCAGACGGCTCTCGGCCGCCATGTGGGTGCTGGGGATCGAACCCGGGTCCTCTGCAAGAGCGGTCGGCTCTCTTAACCGCTAGGCCATCTCTCCAGCCTGTTTGTTTGTTTTTAAGTATCTTTAAGGAGATGGAGAGATGGCTCAGTGGTTAAGAGCACTGGCTACTCTTGGAGAGGACCCAGGTTCAGTTCTTAGCACCCACCCTCTGTAATTCTAGTTGTTAAGGTGATTTAACAGCCTAGTTCTGGGGATCTGATGCCCTCTTCTGACCCCCTCAGGTACTGCACACATGTATATACATGCACACATGTATATACATGCACACACTTATATACATGCAGGCAAAACATTCATAAACATAAAATACTAAATTTTAAAAAGTATCAGGCCAGCGTGGTGGTGCACGCCTTTAATCTTAGCACTCAGGAGGCAGAGGCAGGTGGATCTCTGTGAGTTCAAGGCCAGCCTGGTCTACAGAGTGAGCTCCAGGCCAGCTGGGACTAAAGGGAAACCCTGTCTCAAAAAGACCAAAAAAAAAAAGTCCAGGCATGGTAGTTCATGCCTTTAATACCAGCACTCAGGAGGCAGAGGCAGATCTCTGTGAGTTCAAGGCCAGCCTTGTCTACAGAGCGAGTTCTGGGACAGTTGGGGCTATAGGGGGACCCTGTCTTGAAAAGACCCCCCTCAAAGAAATAAAATAAATCTTAAAAAAAAGCATTTTAGGGAAACTAGGGCCAAGAACTTATCAAACACAGCAGACCAGGAAAGGGTGTGACTTCCTCTCCTGAACTTCAGAAAGTGATGGATGCCTAGCACTGCAATACACTGCTCTACATCAGCCTATCACCTGACGCCCTGTGTGTGCACAGGGACCTGGGCTCCCAACTGGTCCTGGAAGGAACATCACATGGCTGGGATACCTCTATTGATACAGCCTGCCACTTACTGTAATGGCTTATCTCAGCACAAAAATTTCAGTTTCGTACAAGTTATATGATACCTGATTTATTTATTTTTAATATTTTATTTACTTTTATTTTATGCATATGAGTGTATTGCCTGCGTGTATATAGGTAGGTGTAACTGTGTCATGCAGTGTCTGCAGAAGTCAGAAGAGGGCATTGGATCTCCTGGATATGGAGTTACAGATGGTTGTTAGCTGCCATGTGGGTGCTGGGAATTGAACCTGGGTCCTCTGCAAGAACAGCCAGTGGTTTTAACTGCTGAGCCATCTCCCCAGACCCCATGATAATAATATGCATTGGCACTTTATTCCCTTTTTATAGTTGAATAATATCCTATTGGATTTTCTAATGTGTGGATGTTTAGATATTCCACCACTATTTGTTGCAAAGACTGTTCTTTCCTCCTTCATATAGTTTCGAACCCCTTATTGAACTCATCCTATCATATATGTATGGGTTTATTTCCAAACTATCAATTCTATTCCTTTAGTAATTCAACAGTCCTCCCAGGAAATCGGTGGCTTTGTTTCTATAATTGCCATTACTCGTGGTCAACTGCAACCCAAAAATATCAAATGGAAAATTCCAGAAATAAATAATTCACGAGTTTTAAGTGGTAGGCTTTTCTGAATAGCATCATGAAATCCTGTGCCTTCCTGCATCATTCTGGCCCAGAACATGAACCATCCCTTTGTCTAGCATATCCACACTGTATACACTACCCATCTCTTAGTCACTCGGTCATCTTGGTTATCAGATCAACTATTACAGTGCTTGTATTCAAATAACCCTTATGCAGTATTCTAATGCTATGTCACAGTGTATGCTTCTTTCACTTCCTCTCATCAGGCAGACACTGTATTATATCATCACCAGGAAAAGGACCAGTATTAGTACATTAAGCATGCTAGCATGAGAGAGAGAGAGAGAGAGAGAACATTCACATTGCTTCCATTATAGTGTATTGTTTCTAACAGTTCTGTTTTATTAGTTATGATGATTAATCTATTATTATTATTCCTAATTTGCAAGATTTATCATAAAAAAATAAACAAAAACTGCTGAGATGGGACAACAAGCAAAGGCGCTTGCCACCAAAATCTGACGACCTGAGTTTGAGCCTTGAAACCCACATGTTGAAAAGAGAAAACCAAGAAAGCCCTCAAGTTGCCTTCTGACTGCTCCGTGTGTGCTATGACAAACGCATGCACCCCTTTCACAAAATAAATAAATAAATGTAAAGAAAACTACTATATACAGTTTGGTATTGTCGGTGGTCTTGACATCGGTGGGAATTGCTTCCCCACGGATCTAAGAGCGGTATATAGCTTTACTATAATCCCTGTGGTGGTTAGAGTGCTCTCCATAGGCTCCAAGTATTTGGACACTTGATCCTTAGTTCATGGTGCTGTTTGGAGACAGTCATGGAACCTTTAGGAGGTGTGGCCACGCTGGAGGAAGGATTTTAAGGGGTGGGGTCGGGGGCAGGGAGGGTGGCGGTTGAGAATTCAAAGCCATGTCTTGCTTATAATTTCTCTCTCTGCTTCCTGATCCTGATTAAAAACGGGAATATAGTCTGGACTCCTGATTGATCAACATGCCTGTGCATACAAGCTTCTCCAACTGGACTATGGAAACCTTGGGTTGTTCAAAATTTGGACATAGATACTTGCAAAATGCACCAATTACCTAATTGTATGACATACTGAGTAACATCAATGTTATCTGCAAACAACTGTGTCATTATATTGTAGAATCCCTTAAAAATAAAAAAAATTTAATAAAAATAAAAAAAAAATGTGAGTGTTGTGCTTCAGCTTTATGCTCCAGCCACCTCCTGCCATGCCTCCCTGCCATAATGGACTCTTCTCCCTCTGGAACTGTATGCTAAATAAATTTTTCCCTTTACAAGTTACCTTGGTCATGGTGTTTTATTACAGCAACAGAAAAAATAATACAACCACCAACTTGACAAGGAACATAAAAGAAATTGTCCATCTGCTGGGCATGGTGGTGCATGCCTTTAATCCCAGCACTCAGGAGGCAGAGGCAGGCGGATCTCTGTGAGTTCAAGGCCAACCTGGTCTACAGAGTGAGCTTCAGGCTAGCTGGGATTAAAAGGAGACCCTGTCTCAAAAAGACCAAAAATAAATAAATAAATAATACAGAAATGTGGTAGCACATTCCTGTAATCCCAGCACTTGGGAGGCAGAGACAGGTGGTTCTCTGTGAGATCCAGGCCAGCCTGGGCTACATAGTTTTGAGCCAGATGGTGAAACAGGGAGATCCTATCTCAAAAAAAGGACTGAGGGGCTGGAGAGGTGGCCTAGTGGTTAAGAGCACCAACTGCTCTTGCAGAGGACCTGGGTTCGATCCCTAGCACTCACATGGAGGCTGAAAACCATCTTTAACTCCAGTTCCAGGGGAATCCGAGACCCTCTTCTTGACCTCCGCAGCATTGCATGACACAGGTGCACAAACCTACATGCAGAAGTACATTCATACACATACAAAAATAAATAAAATTTTTAAAAAGGACTGAATAACCAACTAACCATTCAGATATCAGCACCCCCATGACTGAGTGTAGTGGAAAACCTGTGTAATCCCACCTGGGAAACTGAGGCGGGAGTGTTATGAGTTCAAGACCAACCTGTGGGGGAAGGAAGCAGTTGTTGAAGCATGTTTTGAGAATCCTGAGGAAATAAAGTGGGTTAGTATGGCGGTGTTAAGGGAGTCTTAGGCCAGAGGCCTGACTCTAGGAAGTCCCAGCAAAGCAGTCCATACATTCGCCCCAGGAAACCAAAGAGAAAAGGTAGTGGTGACAAAACAGAGGCCTTACTCGGTAGGGCTGTAGGACAAGGGGGCCAGCCAGCATCCTCAGCCCTGTCTTCAGAGCTGTATTCCATAAGCTGGAGTACAGGACCGAATTAACAACAACATCAAAAAAGCCTGGCGTGGTGGCACAAGCCTTTAATCCTAGCACTTGGGAGGCAGAGGTAGGTGGATCTTTGTGAGTTTAAGGCCAGCCTGTCTACATAGGAAGTTCCAGGACAGCTGGAGCTACAGGGAGACCCTGACTAAAAAGACCAAAAAAAAAAAAAAAAAAAAAAAAAAAAAGTACTTGGCCAACACTCTGTAGAAAGAAGCCAAAGTAATGCATAAAGTTTTCAAAGTGTCACCCCGTGGATCACCAGGACCGGGTAGAGCCTTTGTGATAGGGAAGTTGCTCTGCCCAGGGGGTATTGTTGTCTCTGGTTATAAGACGTTTATCTGTCGGATGTACAATCCAAGGTGACAGCCTGCAGGAGTACTGCGAGTAGAGGAGGCAGGTGGAGGAAGGCAGCCAAGCTTTTACCTTGTACCTAGTTACCTATCTCACATCTGCAGACATCTTCAACTCAAGGGACAAACACTGGGGAGCAAACCCAGGGTCTCCTCATTGCTAGGTGAGTACTCTACCAACTGAGCCACATCTCCAGAAGGAAAGTTTTTTTCATCACGTTGATAGGTTGGTTTGAAGATATTTGTTTTATTCAATTATATTAAGATGATCCAACAAATTATTGTCTGGTTTAGTAAATTAGAATCTATGATGGTATTCCAGAAATTGGCATACAAAGATTGTGTGCATGTATGTGTGTGTGCCTGTGTGTATTTGTGTTTGAGATGGGGGACTCTGGCTTTGAACTCCTGACCTCAAGGGATCTATCTTCCTGTCTAGGTTTCCCATGTATCTGAGACTCCAGCTCAGCCACTACACCCTAGTTGAAGATAATCATTTTAAATTGAAAACAGTAGATTATAGAATGGTGCACACTCTTCCACTCCATTTAAAAGAATACGGGATTGCTTTGCGCAGTGCCAGTATCATAGCCAATGAGGTTTTTCCGAGGCGCGATTATTGCTAATTGAAACCTTTTCCCAATACCCTGACATGGCAACTTGAAGTATAGTCGGCACTGACAAATTTTTGACAGTACAGAGACTGTTACCAAAAAAAAAAAAAAAAGAATACAGTATCTTTTTTATTAGGAACTTGCAAGTTGACAAATTAGAATTCCAGCTGTGGGTACCTCAGTTGTTGGGATTTACTGTGGTGTGGCTTCATTCTTTTAAAATTCTTGTCATTGGTGATTTTAAATGGCAACAATAAGCCGGGCTTGGTGGCGCACACCTTTAATCCTAGCACTCGGGAGGCAGAGGCAGGCGGATCTTTGTGAGTTCAAGGCCAGCCTGGTCTACAGAGTGAGTTCCAGGACAGCTGGGCTACAGGGAGACCCTGTCTCGAAAAGACAAAAAAAAAAAAAAAAAAAAAAAAAAAAAAAAAAAAAAAAATGGCAACAATAATTAAGTACTACCTTGGGAAATTTTTTCTTTTGAGACAGGGTCTCACGTGGCCAAGGCAGGCCTGGAACTCGTTAAGTAGCTGAAGATGACCTTGAATTTCTGATCTCCCTGCCTCCACCTCCTTGATGCTGGGCTTACAGGTGTGCACAACCATGCCTAGTTTATGGGGTGCTGAGGACAGAACTCACTTCATGAATAATAGGTAACACTCTACCAGCTGAGCCACATCTCCAAACCCAATAATTTGTTTTTTAAATAAAGAGTGTTCAGGACGGTGTCTAGAACTGGACACCTGTCAGGGGTGTGTGTGGAGGGACGTCAAGGTGATGCCACTGAAGGGATGGACCAGATGCTGAGGCACAGAGGCGGCGAAGCCCCGCCCAAGAGCGGCCTGGGGAAATGAGAAGTGGGCGGGGCTAAGGGCACGCCTGCAGGCCACGTGGCTGGCGGGAGCCAATGGCCGTGTCCTAGCCCACCTTGAGGACGGGGCGGGGCGCCGAGCTGGCGTCACCAGGACAACGGGCGTCCCCCGCGCCGTGTGACTCCGGGCTGTGGGCGCGCTCGCGGCTCTTCGGCCATGGTGAGTGTGGGGACCGCGCCCGGCGGGCAGCGCGGATCCTGGACGCCCGGGGCCAGTGCAGCGCGGAGCTGGGGTCGGAGCCCGGCTGCGGCCTGCGGGGCGGGGCAGGGCAGGGCAGGGCCGGGCAGGGCAGGGCAGGGCCGGCAGGGCTGGGCTGATGGGGTCGGTCCCCGCGAGAGGAAACCCTGGGCTCTCCAGCGCCTTTCTGGGGACCCTGCACCCCGCGCTCTCTGCCGCTCCGTGTCTCCATCACACCCGGACTTGCACTCAGTGGACCAGCCGGACAGCGTGACGCTGTTGGGCCGGAGGGAGCAGAAGCCACCAGAGAGGGTGTGGTTACGTAGATCCACAGACACGCTCATTTGCAGTCTTGCTTTTATGCAATGATGTCAGTACCTTAACATGCATCTGTCTCAAGTTCCGCATCCCCATGGGGCTTCCAGCGCGTAGGAATTTAAATGGGAGCTTTAGGATAGATACCTTTTGGGGAAAAAATGGAGGGACATTGATCTGGAAGTTTTTGTTTTGTTTTTCTTTCTGAACACTGCACCCTCACTGAGAAAATTAATGAACCCATTGTCAGTATGTTGTAAACGCCGTAAAGAAGTCATTAGCTTTGCTCAATAAACTTGGGAGGCCGTGGGCAAAGCACCTGGTCCCCATTAAACTTCGCTTTTTGACTTGGCCTTCGTGTTGGATTGAATAGACAAGGTTCAGGGGATTGTGGGAAGGTGCGATTTCTCCAGAGGCCCGACCCGAGTAAAAGACAGGAGGATCTGGGGCCACTTCTGGCTTCGTGACACAGCCTGGGAACAGGATACTTGAGAGTTAGTTTATAGGGAAGTGCTCGTTTTATTTATTTATTTTGGGGCTTTTTGAGACAGGGTCTCTCTTTAGTCCCAGCTGACTTGGAGCTCGGTATGTAGACCAGGCTGGTCTTGAACTCACAGAGATCCACCTGCCCCTGCCTCCCAAGTCTGATGTCATGCTAAATCTCTGTGCACTGTATTTTGGGGAGGAGTGGGTTGAGGCCCCAGCTGGCCTGGAGCTCGATATGTAGACCAGGCTGGCCTTGAACCCACAGATCCTCCTGCCTCTGCCTCTCAAGTCCAGGGAAAAGTCAACCTAGCTATGTCCAGTATAGTATACCTCTGCCTCCTGAGTGCTGGGATTAAAGGCGTCTGACACCACACCCAGCATCACTGTATGTTTTGACAGGGTCTCTCACTGAACCTGGAGTTCACTGACTTGGCTTGTCAGTGACTGCCAGGGATCTACCTGTCCCCTCCCCCACATCGCCCAGTACTCAGGTCTTCATGGTTGCACAGCAGGCACTTTATCAACGGAGACTTGCTTCTTACCGGCAGGGGTCATTCCCTTTTCTTTCTTTTTTTATTTTTTCTTTAGTTGAGTCAGGGTCTCTGTAGACCAGGCTGGCTACAACTCCAACTCGAAAAGGTCCTCCTGGTTCAGCCTACTGAATTCTGAGTTTCCAGGCATGAGCCACCATGCCCAGCCCTAGTTTTCCTCTTCATAACTGACAGGAACACTGGCGATAAGAGATGGATGGTCTGTGTTTTATATTGACTCTAGTAGAACAACTCCCAATCCTGCCCCGCTACCAAGGAAGCTCATAAACAATAGAAAAGCGTCTTTGTTGACACATAATAATAAACTTTTTAGTTCTGAGAGTGTTTGCTTGTTTGAGACAGGGTCTCCCCATGCAGTGCAAGCTGACTTCAACCTCAAGAATCTCCCGCCTCAGTATCCCAAGTGCTGGCATCATCAAAGTGCACCACCCACCTCGCCCAACTGTCGACAGTGTTCTAAGTGTCTTAGGTGTCTCATACTGTCAAATGCTCTGTGAGGAAGAAACTATTTTTCCATTTTATTTATTTTTAAATTTTATTCATATGAATGTTTTGCATGTATGCAGGTGCATCACATGTGTGCAGTGCTCAGAGGCCAGAGAACAGTGTCAGATTTCCCTGGAACTGGAGTTATAGATGGTTGTTAGCTGCTTTGTGGGTGCTAGAAACTGAACCTGGTTCTCTGCAAGAGGAGCCAATGCTCCAGCTGAACTCTTTCTCCAGCCCCTGTTTCTCCATTTTAGAGATAAGTAAACTGAGGCAGAGGGGATTGAAGAAACTTCCCAGTTCACCCAGCTGGTAATTGTGTTGAATTTCAAAAGCAAAATCTACTTCTGTGTTTTTACTGGATTGTACTGTGGTGGATAGTGTTCTCTGTGCTTGCTGGATTGTACTGTAGTAGATGGTGTTCTCTGTGCTTGCTGGATTGTACTGTAGTGGATAGTGTTCTATGTGCTCACTGGCTTGTACTGTAGTGGATAGTGTTCTGTGTGCTTGCTGGATTGTACTGTAGTAGATAGTATTCTGTGTCCTCGCTGAATTGTACTGTAGTGGATGGTGTTCTGTGTGCTCACTGGCTTGTACTGTAGTGGATAGTGTTCTGTGTGCTCGCTGGCTTGTACTGTAGTGGATGGTGTTCTGTGTGCTCACTGGATTGTACTGTAGTGGATGGTGTTCTGTGTGCTCACTGGATTGTACTGTAATGGATAGTGTTCTGTGTTTTTGCTGGATTGTACTGTAGTGGATAGTGTTCTATGTGCTCACTGGCTTGTACTGTAGTGGATAGTGTTCTGTGTACTTGCTGAATTGTACTGTAGTTGATAATGTTCTGTGTCCTCGCTGGATTGTACTGTAGTGGATGGTGTTCTGTGTGCTTGCTGGATTGCACTGTAGTGGATGGTGTTCTGTGTGCTCACTGGATTGTACTGTAGTGGATGGTGTTCTGTGTTTTTGCTGGATTGTACTGTAGTGGATAGTGTTCTGTGTGCTCGCTGGATTGTACTGTAGTGGATGGTGTTCTGTGTGCTTGCTGGATTGTACTGTAGTGGATGGTGTTCTATGTTTTTGCTGGATTGCACTGTAGTGGATAGTGTTCTGTGTTTTTGCTGGATTGTACTGTAGTGGATGGTGTTCTGTGTGCTTGCTGGATTGTAGTGTAGTGGATGGTGTTCTGTGTTTTTGCTGGATGGTACTGTAATGGATAGTGTTCTGTGTGCTTGCTGGATTGTAGTGTAGTGGATGGTGTTCTGTGTGCTCGCTGGATTGTACTGTAGTGGATCATTTTTTGTGTTCTCTGGTATAGTAGGAAGTTAGTTTTTTCCCATTTGAACCAGTCACGAATGGTTTGTATCTTGTCCTGGCGTTGGGTTAGATGCTGTGGACAGAGTGGCCAGGCCTTGCTTTCTCTCCCCTTCCTTCTCATTCTTCCCTTAGGCAAAGCTGAATGAAAGGAATTAGTGAGCGTGGGTAATGGGATCCGTGTCCACACCCCTGCCCAGGACAGCACTGGGAGTTTCTCCTGTCGCTTCATGTTCAGGAGTTGCCATCTGCTTTTTGTGAATCACAAAATTAGTGTTTAACCCAAGCCTGGTAGAGAGGTGAGATAATACAGCATTGTTAAAAAGTTGGTTTCCGGGTGTGGTGGCTCACGCCTTTAATCCTAGCACTTGGGAGGCAGAGGCAGGCGGATCTTTGTGAGTTCAAGGCCAGCCTGGTCTACAGAGGGAGTTCCAGGACAGCTGGGGCTACAGGGAGACCCTGTCTCGAAAAGACTGAAAAAAAAAAAAAAGTTGGTTTCTTGGGGCTGGAAAGATAGTTCATCGGTTAAGAGCACTGGCTGCTCTTGTAGAGGACCTGGGTTCAATTCCCAGCACCCGCATGGCAGCTCATAACTGTCCAACTCCAGTTCCGGGGACCTGACGCCTCCTTTTGACCTCTGAGAGCACAGCACGCTGCTGCTGAACTTACATACATCAGCCAGTACATTAATACACCTTAAAAAAAAAGTTGGTTTCTTTGCAGGCATGGGAGTGCACACCTGTGAGGTTGGGGGTTGGGACCAGCCTGGTCTTTTTGACCTTGAGAGAGAGAGAGAGAGAGAGAGAGAGAGAGAGAGAGAGAGAGAGAGAGCGAGCCATAGGTCAACCTTGAATGTTACTTCTCAGCTGCTATCTACCTTCTCTTTTTGAGTCAAGGTCTCTCACTGAACCTGAAGCACACTGATTAGGCCACACTGGCTGGCCTGTGAGCCACAGAGATCCACCTGTGCCCACCTCCTCACTGCTGGGATTATGGCACAGCGCCCTGTTGCTTTTCATGGGGGTTCTGAGGATCAAACCCAGATCCCCATGCTGGAGGGCAAGCATTTTCCTGACTGAGCAATTGCCCCAGCCCTTGTTTTTATTTTTGGGTTTTTCTTACTTTTTGAGACAGATCTTGTTATATGCTCCTGGGGCCCTGGAACTCATTGTGTAGACCAGGCTGACTTTGAACTTATAGCTATCCTCCTGCCTCTGCCTCATGAGTATTACAGGTGTGCCATTCTCTATAATCCTAGCACACAGGATAAGACAAGAAGACCTCAAGTTCGAAGCCAGCTGGAGCAGTTTAGTGAGATCTTGTCTCAGAAGGGGAGGGGAGCTCAGTGACAAGGCCCACAATCCCCAGGACAGACAGACAGACAGACAGAGAGAGACTGAGGCAGAGACAGGGAAAGGGGAGAACGAATATGAGTGGATTTCTGGTCCCATTTCTGTTGGTCTCCTGAACTGTCGTGGTGGAGGATAATTCTCAGACGTTCTAACAGCAGTTTCCTTTCACAGAACCTGGGCTACTCTCCTTGCGTTCCTTCAGTCCTCCAAGCTCCCTCTGAGGTTGGCTTTTTTTTTTTTTTTTTTTTTTTTTTTTTGCCGGG
>VZQC01008599.1:461739-489110 GCA_009823505.1 Rhizomys pruinosus | reverse complement strand
TTTTTTTATGTGTATGAATGTACTGTCTGCATGTAGGTTGGTGCACCCGTGTTGTGTAGTGCTGTGGAGGTCAGAAGAGGGTGTTGGATTCCCCTGGAGTTAAAGATGGTTCTTAGCCGCCATGTGGGTGCTGGGGATCAAACCCGGGTCCTCTGCAAAGGCAATCGTTGCTCTTAACTGCTAGGCCATCTCTCCAGCCCCTGGCCTTGAACTCTTGAACTCACAGAGATCCACCTGCCTCTGCCTCTTGAGTGCTAGGATTACAAGTGTGTGCCACAATGCCCAGCAGAGGTTGATGTTTTTTGGGTTTTGTTTTGTTTTTTTGTTTTGTTTTGTTTTTTTTTGAGACAGGGTCTCCCTATAGCCCCAGCTGGCCTGGAACTCACTCTGTAGAGCAGGCTGGGCTTGAACTCACAGAGATCTGCCTGCCTCTGCCTCCTGAGTGCAAGGATTAAAGGCGTGTGCCACCACGCCTGGCTTAAACACAGTTCTTAGCTGCCGTGTGAATGCTGGGAATTGCAGTTGGTGCTCTTAACTGCTGAGCCATCTCTCCAGCCTGGTGTAATAACATCTTACAGAATTAACTTTTTTTTTTTTACATGAATGTGTGTATGTGTGTGTGTGTGTGTGCATGTGTGTCTTGGGTATTGAACTCTGGTTGGCAAGGTTGGCAGCAAGCTCTTTCACTGACCCTGGTCTCTCTCTCTCTCTCTCTCTCTCTCTCTCTCTCTCTCTCTCTCTCGTCTTTTTGGACAGGGTCTCCCTGTAACTCTGGCTTTTCTGGAACTCACTATGTGGACTAGGCTGGCCTTGAGCTCACAGAGATCCACCTGCCTCTGCCTCCTGAGTGCTGGGATTAAAGACATGCCGGGTCCCTGGTTTTTCTCTTTCAACGCAACCAGTCCTGGATAGTACACTTTGACTGCTGCGAGCCTGCATCATTTTGAGTCCTCCACCTCGGGTAGCATCGGTAGCGGCACAGCCTCTTAGAGCACTAGGGTAGCTGTGAGAGATGACAGGAAGCAGAAAAGCGTGGGAGGGGTAGAGGGCAGTCCTTGGGGAAGCAGAGCTGGAATCAAGGCTGAAGGCCAGCTTCCCGGCTCCTGTGCTGCTCAACAGTTGTTTCTGCTTTTTGTTCTTTAATTTTTTTAAACAAAAGCTTCTTGCTACTATGCGCCACACAGAACAAAGAAATGACAAAAACAAGTGGGGCATGGTGGTCCCCGCCTGTCACCCAGCACTCAGCAGGCAGAGGCAAGGGGATCTCAGCGGCAAGTGGATCTCAGCCTGGGCCATGTAGTTCCAGGCCCGACACAGGTTGCCTGACGGTTACTTCACACATACATACACACTCTGAGAAGGCGTCTTGCTCACATAGCCTCAAGCTCTTGTGGCCTTTTCTTAATTTCCCATGTGCTGGGATTACAGGTCTGAACCTCCACATTTGGACAATAAATTTTTCTTTTTTTATACATGTATTAAAAAACTTACAGACTCTCAAGTCAAGCTGAACAACATTATTGTTATATTTCCGTTTATCTGAAAAGCAACTATGCTGTTATAATGGGGTCTAGAACTGATCCACCACTTACTTTCAGACTCTGTAATTACTGTATATGAGTGAAAAGTATGTATGCATATTTTAGAGTAACATAAAATTAAAGGAGGAAAATGTGAATTCCTAAACATTAAAAAAAAAAAAAGACTGGGAGAAAGATGCAGGACAGTTATGGCAGAGTGCATGATCTGGGGTAAGGTGGGGAGAAGGGAAAGGGGAATTTGTCTAAACTGAACTGAGAAATGAGGTCTGAAATACACAAAATGTCAATAAAAGCATTATAAAAAAAAGTGTTTTAGGGGCTGGAGAGATGGCTCAGTGGTTAAGAGCGCCGACTGCTCTTGCAGGGGACCCAGGTTCAATTCCCAGCACCCACGTGGCGGCTAAGAACTGTCTTTAACTCCAGTTCCAGTGGAATCCGATGCCTTCTTCTGACCTCCGTGGCATTGCACAACAAGGGTGCACCAACCTACATGCAGACAGTACACTCATGCACATAAAAAATAAATTTTTTCCAGCACTTGGGAGGCAGAGGCAGGTGGATCTCTGTAAGTTCAAGGCCAGCCTGGTCTACAGAGGGAGCTCCAGGCCAGCTGGGACTAAAGGGAGACCCTGTCTCAAAAAGACCAAGAAGCGAAAAAAGAAATTATTAAAATACTGTGCTGGGATTAAAGGCGTGCACCACCAACACCCAGCTCTTAATTTCTTAATCAAAAGAAAATTGCTGGGCCAGCCTGGTCTACAGAGTGAGTTCCAGGACAGCCAGAGCTACAGGAGACCCTGTCTCAAAAAGACTAAAAAAAAATAATTAAATATCCAACTCTGCTTTATAAAATGACTAGTACTGAGATTCTTTTTGGTATTGAAGCAAGAAATGTCTGGCCCCAGTTGAGGTCCCTAACACTCTAGGGGGAACTCTTGACACTGCTAAGGGTGACAATGGAGAACTGAGTTGCCTTTACTTGAACCCCAAACACTGCCCAGTAGACATTATAAATCTCATCTCTGTCCATATACTCTGTACATAAGGTCTACTCGATTCCTGGAAAAGTAGTCAGGGACTGTCCAGTAAACTGTCTCCTTTATGCTTGAGCATAAACTCCCCTCCCCAAGCCTCATTTGTAGAGATTTTTTTAATTTTAATTTTAATTATTATATGTATGAATGTACTGTCTGCATGTAGGTTTGTGCACCTGTGCCGTGCAATGCCTCAGAGGTCAGAAGAGGGTATTGTATTCCCCTGGAACTGGAATTATAGACGGTTCTCAGCCACCTTGTGAGTGCTGGGGATCGAACCNTACAAATAGAAGATGGATGTGTTGCTGGGATGCTCAACAAGTGGATTGTCTAGAATAGAGTGGGAGTAGTGTTTATGGTGTAAAGTAGCTCATTAATGGGATTAGTGATAACTGTAGGTAAACAAGATGGTGTTCGTGGTTGTGGACTGATCACTGAAAATTGTGGTACTGTACTGGTGGATCGTGTTATTATGGAGCTCGCCGCTTGCGTGTTAGTAACTGTAGTGGACAACTAGTGTTCATGGGTGGGTGTGCTCGTTGGATTGTACTGTAGTAGATAGTATTCTGTGTCCGAGGAATAGAAGAGAAGGCTGGCTTTACTGTAGTGGTGGTGTATATGACTGTGGGCAACGTGGCTAGTTACAAAGTCGATGAGATAGTAGTTATTATAAATGTTGCTCACGAAATAGGCTTAATATGTAGGGCGTGTAAGTGGTGGACTAGTGATTGTAGTGTGCTCGTGACTAGATGTAAAGACTAGTAAAGTGAGATTGGTAAAGATATGTGTGATAAAGCTTGAACTATGCTTGTAACGGTCTGGGATGTATGGGTGGGGAGTGTGGAAATGTAAGACTCGCCTGAGTAGAATCACTATAAGTGAGCATTGGTGGGTTTTGGGTGTCCCTAAATGCTAGGATTGTATTATAGTTAAGGATTGGGGTTGTTTGTAAGTCCCGCGGAGAGGAAATAAACATAGATGATTGTACGTAGAATGTAATGTAGTTTGCGTATTGTCAGACTGGCTGGACAATAAGTGTGGAGGAAGTGTTGCTTATGATGACAATGCACTGGATATGTTCCTAGTAAAAGAATGATGGGAGTGATGAACATAAAAAATAGAAGCTCAAACATGGATGTAAAAGACTGTGAGGACTGGATATAAAGTTGCTGTGGAATTTAATAAATGCTGGATATGTAAACTTGATAGAGGCATAAAGTTCTAGGTGCGCACCTGGAACGTTTTACTAAGTAACTGTCATAGTGTGTCTGTGTACGGGCTGCATGAATAGAATACTGTAGTTGATCAATGTATAATGTGTCCTGCGGCTGTGATTGTACTGAGTAGTAGGAATGGTTAATTCTGTTGTGCATTGATCTGGAATTGACACGGTAGTGGATGGTGTTCGGTGTCCTACAGGGTTGTACTGTAGAGAGGGAGAATGGATGTGCTGTTTTGTTTTGCTGGATATAGTACTGTAGTGAGAATGTAGTGCTGATGGTGCCGCATGGATATTGCCTGTACGATGGATAAAAAAGATGTATACGGAATGTGCTTAGCCTGAGAATGTGTGTACATGTAGAAAATGAGAAGAGGTGGGTGTACCTACAAAATGTTTTGGCTGGGATTGGTATGAAGGCAACTGGACAAGTGGTAGAATTAAATATACTGTGTAGAGTTTTAAGTGCAGGGAAGATGAATACGGTAAAAGTTGGGCTTGAATGGTTCGGTGGCCTAATGCTGGAATTGTGTGTATGGAGATGGTAGTTCTGTGTTTTGCTGGAGCAGGAGGAGGCTGGCATGGCAAGTGTTCTGTTGTGCGGGCTGTATGAGTAGGTGTAGTGGGAGTGGGTGATTCTAGGTGCTACAAAAGCGTGTCTATATGTAACTGTCGTGGAATCCGTTTTTGAAATGTTCGCTGGCTATCGGGGAGGACGCGGTAGGTGGTTTTGTCCCCAGTTTGAGCCCCAGATCCCGGCCTATGGATATTGTAATAAGAGTCTGAGATGAAAGCCATAGGCGTTGAGGGTGTACAGCTGCTTGGGCCAAAGTAGACCAGCCTGCGTTGACGCTCATCCCCAGTACCTTCTCATATCGTTCCCATTACGCGCAACTGCATGCCTACCCAGGACATTAAATGATAGCAAGCAGTAGGGGGACAATAGGGATAACACGTGTCCACAGGGAGGAAGCGGATGGCAACCCTGCCCAGGAACGAGGCACGGTGGGAAAGTTTCTGGGGGGTATCTGAGTCTCCTGTCGCTTCAATGTTCACAGAAGAAAGTTGCCAGGGCTTGCTATTATTGTGAATCAACACAATTCTTGTTTACAAACCCACAGCCCTGGAGGTAGAGTAGGAAATAGATAATGCCAAAAGCGCTGATAGAAAAAAGTTGGGATGGAAATTTATCCGTGGTGTGGATGGCTTCCCAACCTTTAAGTCCGTGAGCACTTGGGAGGAACAGAGGAGGCGGAAATCTTTTTAGTGAAGATATCAAAGGCACACAGCCTGATTACTAACAGAAAGGCGTGATTTCAACAGAAAAGGAAGAAAGGAAAGGAAAAAAGAAAAAAAAAGCCAGCTGGGGGCTAACAGAGGAATACCCATGAATAATCGTCGCAAACGATCTTGGAAAAAAACACACAAAACTTGGTGTTACTTGATGGCTGGTCGAAGAAAAGTAGGTATCATAACGGTTAAAGAGCACGGGCTGGCATCGTGTAGGAGGGACCTGGGTGTCCAGTTCCGCAGCAACCGCCTGGGGCAAGCAATGAACAGAACATGGTCGAACTCAAAAGTTCCGAGGGACGACATTACAGGGACCTCCTTTTATACCTACGGGTGAGCACAAGCACGACTTGCACTGCTGAGCACTAATACAATGACATCAGAACCGGAAAAGGGTACAAAAAATATCAATAGATACAGGAGCCGTATAAACAAAAAGGGTATGGTTAATGCTTTGACAGGCATGTGAAGTGCAAACACCTTGAGGTATGGGGTTGGGACCGACACAGTCTTTTGGGAAAAATTGACCTAGGGAGCAGATGAGAGAAGAGGAGAGAAGAGGGAGTGAGAGAGAAGCAAGATTGAAGGGAAAGAGCAGACCATAGGGGATCAACCACTTGAAGAGTGGTTACATATCTCATCTGCTATCATACCTTCTGCGTTTTTGAGGATCCAAAGTCATCATCACTGAACCTGAGCACACTGTGATGCGCACACTGGCGGTGGGTGCCTGTGAGGCCAACAGGAGATCAAAGGCCAGGTGTAGACCACACCGTCCTGACTGCAGGGTGAGAGTGTGGGCACAGGAACCCGCCCATGGTTGATTTCAGATAATTACAATGGGGGTTACTGAGGACAAAAACCCAATACCGCACAATAAAAGCTGAGAGAGGCAACGCAATAAAAAGAAAATTTTCCCTGACGGGAGCAATGCCGACCAGCCCTTGTTAATAATATATTAATATTAAGATGTGGTGGTTGTTCTTACGTTTAATTGAGTGAGCATACATCTTGAGGAATTATAGGAGAAAGAGAAACATAAAATGCTCACAATGGTGACCAACTGAGAACTCAGATTTGTAGAGCCAGAGCTGACGTTTAACGTATAGTCGAATCCGACCTAAAGAGGACACCAAATCTAAGACCTCATGATAGGAGATACAGTGGTGCCATTCATCAAGTAAAAGAAAATAGCCTAGGCAACAAGACAGGTCAAATCAAGTACAAAGAAGTGGGGACCGAATCCAAAAGTTGGATCGGAGAAATCCAGCTGGAGCATTTAGTTGACGGGATCTGAGTGAGGGATCGTACATAAGGGAATGGAGCACCAAGGAAGTGACAAGGCCCACGATCCCCAGACCTACAGACAGACAGGACAGAAGAGTAGACGTGAGGCAGAGACTGGAAATGGTGGTAGAACGTGTAATGAGTGAGGAAGTGGGCTTATCTGAAGTCCCATTTCTGTTTGATCTCCCAATGTAAACGGGATCAGATGTTGGAGTGATCAAATTCCACTGCGGCTAACGAAAAAATATCTCAGACATAAGTTTCAACTTTCGTCAGACCGGGGTGGACATGCTAACTCCTTAGGTGGCGTTCCTTTACCTGAAGGGGGTCCCACTCCAGCATCCCTCTGTAGGTTGGCGTTTTTTGGTTGTTTTTGTATTTTAATTTTGTCTTTTTGAGGAACTATCGGTTCTCAACCTGTAAAGGGCACCGCGACCTAGGGAACACTGATAGGGAACTCAAGAAACTAGTAAGAGTAGGACCATGCTGTCAGCTTCGTAAGCTCGTTTTGGTATTTTATTATTTAAAATATTTTTGGTATTTTTATTTATAAACATATGTGAAATGGATGAAAGAAAGAGGGGGGGGGGGGGGAGAATAACATGATGTCTGGCAAGAATGTAATGAAAGGGGGGAAAAAGAAAAATTATGGGTGCAAAAACCCGGTGATTGTGTGTCAGATGCATGTGGAGGACAAGAGAAGTAATAAAGTATGGATCCCCTGGAGAAATTAAAGACATGGGGGGTAATCTAGAGCCGCCAGGGTGGGGGCAGGGGGATCAAAACCCGGCCAAATCCGATAGACAAAGGACAATAAGAAGGTGAATAAGAACACAACTTAACGACGAAGAAGCGCATCTCAGCCAGAACCCCAATGCCTGAACGCGTGAACTCACAGAGAAAATCCACCTGCCATCGGAAAAAAGGCGTCTGGAAGTGCGAGGATACCAATGGTTGTGCCACAAAAAAACAAAGAAAATGAGGGCCACGCAGAAGATGTTATAGTACAAATAGTTAGTTTTATAATTGGATTGGGGAAAGTATGGTGATAGAAAAAAAAAAAAGTTGAAAAAAAAAAAAAAAAAAAAAAAAAAAAGAAAAAAAAGTTTTGGATTAGTAGGTGATAAAATTTTTTATATAAAATGAGACAAAAAGAAAAACAAAAAGATAGGTACCCCTAGTAAAAAAAAAAAAAAGCCGACCGCGACTGGCACGAGAGACTAAAGCGGGACACAAGTCTGTGGAAGAGGCAGGGAACAGGGGAGGCGGAGTTGAACTCACAAGAGATCCAATCCTAAGCCTCTGCCTCCTGAGTGACGAAAGGAAATAAAGCGGCGTGTGCCGGAAAATAGCCAGGGGCAGAACGGAGAACACAGGGGATGGTTAGAGTCATAGTAACAAAACAGAATGGTACTGTGGAGCTGTCCGGGGTGTTGAATGGCGTGTGGGAATGGGAAGGGGGAGAGTGGCAGTTTGGGTGCTCGTAAAAACTGGACTGTATCCAAAATCCTCACAAGCCTGGGGTAGTAATAACAATCTTACGAGCAATAATAAACATTATATATTTTTAAATTTTTACATGAATTGTGTGGTAAAATGTGAATGTGGTGTAGTGTGCAGGAAGGATAGGGGAATAAAGTGGGGGTGGGATAAAGGGTGAACGTCCTGGTGTTGGCAAGAGAAATTGGATAGAAAGCCTCCAAGAGGCTGCTTGCACTTTGGAGCACCTGGCATCTACTCTCGGTCTCTCTCTCCTCTTCATCCAGAAAACAAGGCTCAGCTCTCTACCGGTCGGAGTCAAAAATCTCGTCGGGCCATCAACACGGGATCGGTCGGTGCGGGGGGTGCTCGGCTCCAATCAAAATCAAAAAAAAACTCGTCCTATAATTTGACAGGGATCTGCCCTAAGAACTAAAAAACAGAATCATAAGTAGCCTTTATCTGGAACTCACGTAGGGATAGGACTGGACTGGCATTGAGCATCACGCAAGAGATCCACCGGGGGGGGCTGACACTAAACATGACCAAAAAAATAACGGAAGGTGGGGCTTGGGAGGGTAAAAGCCATAAAAATACGCAAAGATATGATCACGTGGGTTGTATGCAATCATTGTACCGCAACCAGGGCCTGGTGAGTACACGATTGACATAATCATGCGGTCCGGCGGAAATCAAATTTTAATGATCTCGGACAAACCGAACCCTCGGGTAGCATCGGTAGCGGCACAGCCTCTTAGAGCACTAGGGTAGCTGTGAGAGATGACAGGAAGCAGAAAAGCGTGGGAGGGGTAGAGGGCATTCCTTGGGGAAGCAGGAGCGGGAATCATCAAGGCTGGAAGGGCCAGCTTCCCGGTCCCTGTGCTGCAAACAGTTGGTTTCTTCGGTTTCCTGCTTTTTTGGGGTTCTTTAATTTTTTAAACCAAAAGCTTTTTCTTGCTACTACTATGCGCCACTCAGTAAACAAAGAAATGAAACAAAAACAAGTGGGGCTGGTTGGGTCCCCCGCCTGTCACCACCCAGCACTCAGAAGGCAGAGTCAAGGGGATCCTCAGCGGCAAGTGGATCTCAGCCTGGGCCATGTAGTTCCAGGCCCGACACAGGTTGCCTGACGGTTACTTCACACATACATACACACTCTGAGAAGGCGTCTTGCTCACATAGCCTCAAGCTCTTGTGGCCTTTTCTTAATTTCCCATGTGCTGGGATTACAGTCATGAACCTCCACATTTGACAATAATTTTCTTTTTTTTATACATGTATGAAAAAAACTTTACAGACATCTAAACTCTCAGTCAGCTGAACAACATTATTGTTTTTTTTTTTTTTTTTTTTTTTTTTTTTATTTCTTTTTATCTGATGGAAACTATGCTGTTATAATGGGGTCTAGAACTGATCCACCACTTACTTTCAGACTCTGTATTACTGTATATGAGTGACCCAGTATGTATGCATATTTTTAGATTAAACATAAAATTAAAGGAGGAAATGGGGAATTCCTAAACAGTAAAAAAGCAAGGACTGGGAGAAAGATGCTGGACAGTTATGGCAGAGTGCCTGATCTGGGGTAAGAGTGGGGAGAAAGGGAAAGGGGAATTTGTTCCTAAACTGAACTGAGAAATGAGGTCTGAAATACACAAAATGTCAATAACAGCATTATAAAAAAAAGTGTTTTAGGGGCTGGAGAGAAGGGCTCAGTGGGTTAAGAGCCCGACTGCTCTTGCAGGGGACCCAGGTTCAAGGCCCAGCACCCACGTGGCCGGCTAAGAACATGTTTTAACAACATCCAGTTTCCATGGGGATCCGATGCCTTCTTCGGACCTCCGTGGCATTGCACAACAAGGTGCACAACCGACATGCAGACAGTACACTCATTCCATAAAAAATAAATTTTTTCCAGCACTTGGGGGCAGAGGCAGGTGGATCTCGGTAGGTCAAGGCCAGCCTGGTCTACAGGGAGCTCCAGGCCAGCTGGGACTAAAAAAGGGAGACCCTTCTCAAAAAGAAAAAAAAAGTTTATTTTTTAAAAAGAATTATTAAAAATAACTGTGCTGGGATTAAAGGCGTGCACCCCCACACCACTCTTAATTTCTTAATCAAAAGAAAATTGCTGGGCTGCTGGGCCAGCTGGTCTTACATTGAGGTTCCAGAGACACCAGAGGACAGGGACCCTGTCTCAAACTGACTAAGAAAAAAATAAAAAAAAAGATTTTTTTTTAAATTTCTCTGTGGCAGATGAACAAAAAAAAAAAAAAAAAGAAACAAAAAATTTTTTTTTTTTAAAAAAGTATTAAAAAAAAAGGAAGGGCCACGGCCATGGGCAGCCCAATTCGCTGCAGGAAAATGAACTCAACCCCGGTGTGTGCCGAGATAGGCATTGCGACACAGGTGCACAGACCGCACATGCAGACAGTACATTCATACACATTCATAAAAAAAAAGTTCATGGAGCTGGAGAGATGGCATAGTGTTAAGAGCACTGACAGGCTCGTCAAAAGGGACCGATGTTCTATTCCCAGCACCCACATGGCAGCTATGAACCGTCTTTAACTCCAGTTCCAGGGGAATCCAATGCCCTCTTCTGACCTCCGCGGCATTGCACAACACGGGTGCACAAACCTGCATGCAGACAGTACATTCAAACACATAAAAAAAATAAATAGCCGGGCGTGGTGGCTCATGGAGGCAGAGGCAGGCAGATCTTTGTGAGTTCAAGGCCAGCCTGGTCTACAGAGTGAGTTCCAGGACAGCTGGGGCTACAGGGAGACCCTGTCTCAAAAAGACCAAAAAATAAAAATAAATAAATAAATAAAATGGAAAAAAAAGTTCAGTATTTGGAACATAGTAGAGGCCGCTGCTGTCGGGGACATTTCTGGAGTGGGCGTCTTCGATGCATACGTGCTTCCCAAGCTCTACCTCAAGCTGCATTACTGCGTGAGCTGCGCCATTCATAGCAAGGTGGTCAGGAACCCATCTCGTGAAGCCCGGAAAGACTGAATACCACCACCACAATTTAGACCTGCTGGTGCTGCCCCACGAACTGCCACCAAAGCCCATGTAAAGGCCTGACTTCAGAAGGACAGAAGAAAAACCATCTTCCAGGAAAATAAAATAAAATGGAAATTTTACTTAAAAAAATTATGGACTGCGTAAAGCAGAAATAATATGGGATGTGACAGTTGACCCGGGGTAGGGGCATTTCACAATGTAGCTGCGGGTAAGTCACCCGACAGACTTCTTTGTGGGGTGGGTGCCTTGAATTACCAAACACCTGTAAGTAACCTCGATAAGACATTGCTGTGCAAACTAGACGCAGATGGGATCCTTTCTTAGGTCTGTCGGCACCCTCTCTCCTTGGAATAGACATTTCTTTACATTTCCCCCAAGAAAAGTCATGAACAATTAAATGAGAGTTGGTCCTTAGAGCCTGCCTACTTACATCTACCCTTGAAGGAAGGGTTCCTTCTCCAGAGTTCTGCTCCTGTCGCCTTCCAGGTAGCCTGGTGGCTAGAGCAGCGCTGCTTTGAAGAGCAGAGCCCCCTAGTGTGGGCTGTGTGCTTGCTGGGAAGATTTCCTCCTGTGTTGAAGCTGAACCAAAGTCTAGCTTTGGTTCACTGGTCTTTTTTAAAATTTATGTATGTGGGGCTGGAGAGATGGCCTAGCGGTTAAGAGCACCGACCGCTCTTACAGAGGACCCGGGTTCGATCCCCAGCACCCACATGGCGGCCGAGAACCGTCTGAAACTCCAATTCCAGGAGAACTCCAGTTCCAGGGGAATCCGAGACCCTCTTCTGACCTCCGCGGCATTGCACGACACGGGTGCACAAACTTGCATGCAGACAGTACATTCATACACATACCGAAATAAATAAAAATTAAAAAATAAATAAATAAAATAAAATAGCAGTTTTTAAAAAAAAATAAATAAATAAAATTTATGTATGTATGTATGTATGTATGTATGTATATGAGTGTACTGTCTGCATGTAGGTTTGGGCACCCGTGTCGTGCAATGCTGCAGAGTTCAGAAGAGGGTGTCGGATTCCCCTGGAACTGGAGTTCTCCTGGAATTGGAGTTACAGATGGTTCTCAGCTGCCATGTGGGTGCTGGGGATCGAACCCCAGTCCTCTGCAAGAGCAGTCGGTGCTCTTAACCGCTAGGTTCACTCTAGCCCGGTTCACTGGTCTTTATAAGAGGAAACAAGCCCTCCTCTTCTCTCCCCTTCCCTCCCTTCCTTTCCTCCCTTCCTCCTCCTCTTCCTCCTCCTTCTCTCTCTCTCTCCCTCACTCTCTCTCCCCCCCATCTTCTTTCTTTCCTTTCTTTTTTCAGGGTCTCCCTGTAGTCCTATAGCGTCTGGCCTGGATCTCACAGAGATCCGCCTGTCTCTGCCTCCTGAGTGCTGGGATCAGTGGCATGCACCACCATGCCACACCCAAAACAAATCCTAATAAAGTGACTATAATAAAGTAAAGCTAAATAAATATTCACAAAAGGAAAACTTTTTTTTTTTTGGTCTTTTCGAGACAGGGTCTCCCTGTAGCCCCAGCTGTCCTGGAACTCACATTGTAGACCAGGCTGGCCTTGAACTCACAAAGATCCGCCTGCCTCTGCCTCCCAAGTGCTAGGATTAAAGGCGTGCGCCACCACGCCCGGCACAAAAGGAAAACTTTTTAAAAAACACACTTATGTGTGTTTACATAGTGAGGTCCAGGTCAGCTGGGACTATAGGGAGATCCTGTCTCAAAAAAGACCAAAAAAAAAAAAAATTACTTATGTGGAAATTAAACCACGCACCTATATTAGCCTTGTTCTCATTGACGTGACAAAATATCCAAAAAGCAGCTTAAAGAAGGAAGGCTTTGTTTTGGCTCAGCTCGAGGCTACGGGATACTGTCAGGTAAGGCAACTGGGCAGGTTGCATCCACGGTCAGGCAGCAGAGAGAGGAACACTGGCACCTACTTGCATTCTGTTATTTAGCCCAGGACCCCAGCCCGTGGAAGGGTGCCACTCACAATTAGAGTGAATCTTCCCACTCCAGGTAACCTGGAAAATCCCTCACAGATGTCCCCAGAGGTTTTTTCCAAGGTTATTCTCCATCCTGTCAAGTTGACAATCTAAACCATTCCAGCACCCTTAAACAGGCCCATGCCTTTAATCCCAGAACTTGGGAGGCAAAGGCAGGTGGATCTCTGTGAGTTCAAGGCCAGCCTGATCTGCATAGCAAGTTGAAGGACAGCTGTGGCTACAGGGGGACCCTGTCTCAAAAAGACAAAAAAAACCAAAACAACCCCCCCCAAAACAACTTTTAAGTTGCTTGGAAATAAAAATACAACATCAAAACCTACAGACTGCTGTGTAAACATGTTCAGAGGGAAATTTATAGTTGTAAATGATTAATTAAAAAGGAACATCTGGGGGCTGGAGAGATGGCCTAGTGGTTAAGAGCGCCGATCGCTCTTACAGAGGACCCGGGTTCGATTCCCAGCACCCACATGGTGGCAGAGAACCGTCTGAAACTCCAATTCCAGGAGAACTCCAGTTCCAGGGGAATCCGACACCCTCTTCTGACCTCCACTGCATTGCACGACACGGGTGCACAAACTTGCATGCAGACAGTACATTCATACACATACAGAGATAAATAAAATTAATTTAAAAAATTAAAAAAAAAAGGAACATCTGGGCTGGGCATGGTGGGTGGCACATGCCTTTAATCCTAGCACTTGGGAGGCTGAGGCAGGAGCATTACTGAGTTTGCAGGGCTACAGAGCAAGCTCCAGGTCAGCCTAGGTGGCAGAGCTGTTGACCACCTTCCTCCCCCTAGCCAGCCCCCATCACTTTATCCTGTTACTGCTCCCCCTTTTCCCCCTCCTCTTCCTCTCTCTCTTCTCCCTATACCCCTTCTTCCTCCTGTTCCCTATAGTGAAGATATCCCTCTCCCGACAACCATTAACTGCATTTATATTCTCAGGGAGAGATGAGGCTGGCGACCCCCTCCCTGCCCTGTAATACAGTGTTGACGGCCCGACCTTCCGCAGGCCTTGTGCAGGTGAACCACGGCCACCGAGAGCTCAAGCGTGCCGTGGTCAGGTCGTCGCGCTCCAGCCCTTCCTCCTGCCCTTGCTTTCTTTCTGCTGTTTTCCGTGGTAGCCCTTGAGTTTTGGCGGGGGTGAGGGAGCAATGTAGATGTTCTGCTTAGGGCTCAGCTTTCAACGGTCATCCTCAGGACTTTGACAAGCCTTGAATCTCCACAGTAAACACCACTCACTGTAGAACTAAGCCTCCCTGAGCGAAGCTGAAGGCAGCACGGATCTGTGGGCATAAGCAAAAATACTAGGAAGGGAGCTGGACCGGCACGTCATGTCCAGTTAGCAAGACAACAGCTGTCGCTCCCCCCAGGGCCTGTGACTCCCCCACCACAAGCTTTCGACCAGGATTACTGTACCAGATGTGAATTCTTTCCTGTGGACTGTGGAGCAGACCTCAAATCCAATCAGAAAGCAGTGGCCGCCATAGTAGACTTGTCACTATTGTACCAGTCAGTGTCTTGCCTGGCCAGCTGATAATGTAGCACTTTTTAAAAAAGTTTTGTTGTCAGGGGCTAGAGAGAGGGTTCCGTGGTTAGGAGCACTGGCTGCTCTTGTAGAGGACTTGCGTTCTGTCTAGCACTGATATGGCACCTAACAACCATTGTAACTCCAGTTCCAGGGTATATGATGCCCTCTTCTGGTTTCTTTAGGCATTGCATGCATGTGATACACTTAGATGTAGGAAAAACACTGGTATACATAATTTTAAAAACTGGAGAGATGGCTCAGTGGTTAAGAGCACCAACTGCTCTTGCAGAGGACCCGGGTTTGATTCCCAGCACCACATGGTGGCTAAGAACCGTCTTTAACTCTAGTTCCAGGGATTGATGCCCTCTTCTGACACGGGTGCACCAACCTACATGCAGACAGTACATTCATACACATAAAAAAAAAAGCAATAAAAAACAGTTCTGTTTTATTTTTATTTATTTTTGATTTCTTGAGACAATGTCTAGGTCCTGGCTGACCTAGAACTTATTATGTAGACCAGGCTGGCCTCCAATTCACAGAGATCCACTTTCCTCTGGCTCCCAAGTGCTGAGATCCAAGGAGAACTCTACCACACCCAGTCCTATTTGTTTATTTATTTTTGATGGGGTCTCATGTATCCCAGGCTGGCCTCAAACTTGCTGTATAACCAAGAATAACCTTGAAATTCCGATCCTCATGGCTGCCACCTCCCCAATGCCAGAATTACATGTGTGCCCCCTACACCTAGTTTTATGTGGTATCGAGGATGAAGCCCAGGGTTTTGTGCATTCTAGGCAAACATTATCAACTGAGGTTCTCACTGTGTTGCCCAGGCTAGCCTCAGCCTCATGATTCAAGTGAATCCTGCCTCAGCATCCCAAGCTGCTGAGATTATAGTTACACCAAACCTAGCTCCTCTGTCCATTCTTGCATTGGGTTATGTTTTATGTGTGATGTGGGTGGGGGTATATGAACTTGAATATGAGGGTGCACGTGGCTATGTATGTAGAACCAGAGCAGGATGTTGGCATTGTCTGTCACTCTGCCTTACTGCCTTGAGCCGGTCTCACTGAACTGGAAGCTCACCATCTCAGCTAGCTGGCTACTGAGCTCTCTGGATCTGCCTGTCTCCACCCCCATGCTGGAGTTATAGGCAAGCACAGCTGTGCCCAGCTTTTTGTGAGTGCTGGAGATTTGAACTGAGATCCTTGTGCTTACCACTGAGCCAGCTCCCCAGCCCTGGGCTATGTTTTTATTGCTGAGAGGTTCTATGTTCTGGATGCAGGCCCCTTGTGCTTACCACTGAGCCAGCTCCCCAGCCCTGGGCCACCTTGTTATTGCTGAGAGGTTCTATGTTCTGGGTGCAGGCCCCTAGTTCTCAAATATTGTTTAGTTTTCTCTGCTTACCCCCTCTGCGCCATCTGCGCCCTCCCCCCCCCCCATTGATTGACCTGGGACTTGCTATTATAGATTAGTGTGACTTCAAACTTGGGGCCTCCTGTCGCTGCCTCTGCCTTCCCAGTGCTGAGGTTATGGGAGGATTACCCAGATGCTTTTCACTTTCTTAACTATGTCCTTAGAATCCTGAAAGTTTTTAAACTTTGAAGTCCAACTTACCTACATTTTTTTGTTAACATGTGCTTTTGATACTATAGTTAAAAAGCTGGGCCAGGCATGGTGGAGCACGCCTTTAATCCTAGAGCTTTAGAGGCAGAGGCAGGCAGATCTTTGTGAGTTCAAGGCCAGCCTGGTCTACAGAGTGAGTTCCAGGCCAGCTGGGGCTACAGGGAGACCCTGTCTTGAAAAGACCAAAAAAAAAAAAAAAAAGTGATTGCTTTCTGGAATTTATTCCCAGGTTGTCTGTTGCTAGTATGCAAAAATATAACTTCTTAGCCAGGCATGGTGGCGCATGCCTTGAATCCCAGCACTTGGGAGGCAGAGGCAGACGGATCTCTGTGAGTTCAAGGCCAGCCTGTTCTACATAGCAAGCTCAGGCCAGCTGGAACTAAAGGGAGACCCTGTCTCCAAAAGACAAAAAAAAAATCTAAAAAAAAAAAAAAAAAGAAATATAACTTCTTAGGACTGAAGAGATGGCTCAGCAGTTAAGAGTCATACTAGGCCAGGGATGGTGACATGCTTTTAATCCCAGCATGTGGGAGGCAGAAGCAGATGGAGTTCTATGAGTTCAAGGCCAGCCTGGTCTACATAGTGAGTTCTTGGGCATCTGGAGCTACACAGTGAGACCCTGTCTCTAAATAAATAGAGAAATACATAAATAAAACATGTAACTTTTTAAATTGGTTGAAGAACAGTTTTACAAGTTCTCTTTTTTTTGCAGGTTTTCTCAAACAATGATGAAGGCCTTATTAACAAGAAGTTGCCCAAAGAACTTCTCTTAAGGTAAGTGTAGATAAGTCTTAGATAAATCAGCTTTGGTTCAGCCATTGAGTTGAAGACTGTCTTTCTCACTGTAGCCCACAGCTAGCTACAGAGACAGACTTAGCCTAACTGACTGTCTGTTTTTGTTTTATAGAATGCTGTTCAGCTTGTTGTTAAGTTTTACTTGATCTAATCCAGAATGTTCTAAATATGTGCATAGCATTGGTCTGGATTCTTTTTGTAATGTGGTAAGTATTGTGATCATCTTCAGCAGGTGCCATGTTGGGTACCAGTAGATAAAATGTAACTCAGGTCATAAGTTGAGGAAAGATTATTGAAAAAGATGTGAACTCCTGAAGTCAGAGAGTGCTCGATATTTTCTGAGAGATGAGTTAACAAGTATAGTTATGAAGTTTTTTTTTATTTGTTTAATATTTAAATTCTTTATTTATTTTGTCTTTTTGAGACAGGGTCTCCCTTTAGTCCCACCTGGCCTGGAACTCACTATGTAGACCAGGCTGGCCTTGAGCTTACAGAGATCTACCTGCCTCTGCTTCCCGAGTGCTGGGATTAAAGGTGTGTGCCACCACACCCAGCACAAAATATTTATTTTTATGTGTATGGGTGCTTGCCTACATGTATGTAAGTACACCCATGTCATGCAGTGCCTACAGAGGTCTGAAAAGGGAGTCAGATCTGGACCTGGAGTTACTGACAGTGGTTAGCCACCATATGAGTGCTGGGAGCTGAGCCTAGGTTCCGCCTGGCCAGGAACTCACTATGTAGAACAGGTTAGCCTCAATCTCACAGAAAGCCACCTGCCTCTTCCTCCCTAGTGCTGGGATTATTAAAGTCATGCACCACGATGCCTGGCTAGTCATGAAGTTCTTACCCAGCACACAGTGCTGTGCACCCCAAGTACTGAGGAGAATAGGTGCTAAGTGAACTAGAGAACCAGAAAGCATTGCGGTGCACACAGTGCAGTTATGTGGTTGTCGGCACAGCAGATGAGTTTTCAGATGATGCTTCACAGTCATGAGGCATGGCAACTTTTTTACAGGATTCTGCAGTTATCAAATCTTTTTTGGTTTAAAATTTGAAAAAAAAATTATGTGAAATGTGTATGTATGCCTATGTGGGTATGTGCACTTGAGTCTAGGTGCATTTGGAAGCAAGAAGAGAGCGTCAGATTCTCTGGAGCTGAAGTTACAGGTGGTTGAGAGCTGCCTGGTGTGGGTGCTGGGACCTGAGCTTGGATCCTCTGCAAGAGCAGCCAATACTCTTAACCACTGAGCCATCTCTTCAGCTCCTTTTGTTTTTGGGGGGTTGTTTGTTTTGGTTTGAGACAGGATCTTACTATGTAGGCTTACCTAAAACTCTGTATGTAGACCAGGCTGGCTTTGAACTCATAAAGATTTGCCTGCTTCTGCCTCCTAAATGCTGGGGAGCTGAGATGGGTTCCCAGGGGGCTCACTGGGCAGCTAGCCTGGCCAAATGGTGAGCTTCTAGTCCAGTAAGAGACCTTAGAGAAGTGATTAAGGAAAGGGATCACTGTCAGCCTCTGGCCTTCACAGACACATTTGTACACACACACACACACACACACACACACACACACACGGATAGATGGATGGAGATCTACAATGGACCCATTTGTTAAGAACCTGGAGGTTAGGGAGCTGGAGAGATGGCTCAGCAGTTAAGTGCACTGGCTGCTCTTGCAGAGGACCAGAATCAGTACCCAACACCCACGTCAGCTAACAACTGTATGTAACATACGTGCATGTAGGCAAAATACTCATATACATAAAATAAAAATAGGGGCTAGAGAGATGGCTCATCATGTAAGAGCACTGGATGCTCTTGCAGAAGACCCAGGTTTGATTCCCAGCACCCACATGTCAGCTAACAACCATCTATAATTCCAGTTCTAGGATCATCTAAAGCTATCTTCTGACCTCCACAGGCATTGCACAACACAGGTGCACCTACAAACATGCAGATATAGCACTCATACACATAAATAAAAATAATAAAGGTCAATGGGGCTGGAGAGATAGCTCTGCGGTTAAGAGGATTGACTGTTCTTGCAGAGGACCTGGGTTCAATTCCCAGCACCCACATGGTGGTAACAACTGTCCATAACTTCAGGGGATCTGACGCCTTCTTCTGACCTCTGTGGGCATTGCACGACATGGGTATATTTACAACACATGCAGGCAATACATTCATACATATTGAAATAAATAAATACAATTTTAAAAAATAATAATAGGAGATCTCCTGAGCCCAGCAGCAGGAAGAGGGGGAGACAGGTAGGAACTGGGTGTCTTGGCGAGCTGATTGTTGATCCTTTGGTCCTGCTGTCTTTGGTTTGATTGGCCTTTGTGGCTGTGAGGTTGGAGTTATCCTCCCAGCTGGGATTAAAGGTGTGGTCTTTGGCTTGATTAGATCTAGTGGCTGTGGGGGCGGAGTTATCCTCCCAGCCGGTATTAAAGGCACGCTTGTGTGACTCTTGAGATTTGAGATCTCCTGAGCCCAGCGACGCCCCCCCCACCCCCAACTGAGATTATGAAGAAGGATCGGAAGGAGGCAAGCAACACAAGACTTCAACACAGTGAAAGAGCATTTAGGACTCACATCGGAATACCGGCAAGGGGAAGCCCATATACCAGATCACGAGAGAACTACCTGAAAGGGCAGGATATCCCACAACCAAGCGTTACCAACCCTAGGGACGACTCCTGCAGTGGGATCCCTCCGAGGATGCCCCAGGACACAGACATCAGAAACCAATTGGGAACATACTTAAAAACTACGAGAATAAAGAACAAAGTAAAGAACTAAGAAAGAGAATGAGGAACTCAAAAAGGACAGAGAGAGAGAATGACAAGCTCCGGAAGGAAGTAAAAACACTGAAGATCCCATGCTGAAAAAGAAAAAGAAACCACCAGCAAACAAAGAAGCTACAAAAAGAGATCGAGAGCTCCAAAAAGAAATAGAAACATAAAGAAATCAGAAGAGGAAAGGAAAAATGAAATAAACATCATCCATTCAAGAGGAAAGGAATGAAAAAAAAAAAAAAAAAAGCTCAGAATCAGAATGGAGGAAGCAGAAAAAGAATATCAGAACCTGGAGGATAACACAGAACAACTAAAAACCTCAGAGGGAATATTATGAAAAATTTAAAAATACACAAAAACAGAACAACCAGGAAGCTGTGGGACCTATGAAAAAACAAAACCTCCGCATCAAGGTATATAAGAAGGAGAAGAATCCCAAGATAAAGGTATTGATCAGATCTTCAACAGAATAATTAAATAGATGAAAACTGTCCCAAACTAAAAAAAGGACAAACCAATATCAATACAAGAGCACACAGAAAACTCCAAACAGAACAGATCAGAAAAGAAATTCTCCACTGCCACAATCATAGGTAAAATGCTAGACACACAAACAAAGAAAAAATGCTTAAGCGACAAGAGAAAAAAAACAACAAGTGACCTATAGGGGGAAACCTATCAGAATAACAACGACTTCTCATGTCAAATCGATGAAGGCAAGAAGAACCTGGAGCAAAGCAATTCCCAGTGTTTAGGACAATAGATGCCAGCGGTTACTATACCCGGCAAAAATGTCAGTCCATAGTGGAGGAGAGAGGAAAATCGTCCATGACATAAACAACTTGAGAGACTACATGTCCGGAAAACCAACCCTTCAGAGAAGAACTTGAAGCAATTTCAAAGAAACAGAAGAAAGGAGCAACCAACCCCAGGCACCTGAAGGAGAAATCAATAAAAGCATAACTGCAGAAGTGAAACCTAGACCAAAACCGGCAGATGGATAATAAGGCAAAAAGGAAGCAACACAAACATATAAGTGTCATAACCTTAACTATTATGGACTAATCCCCAATCAAAAACAAAGACTGGGAGACTGGATTAGGAAACAGAATCCATCGATATGCGGGCTAAAGAAAACACATCTGACCTTCAAGGACAGGCAACCACCTTAAAGTGGAAGGGATGGAAAAAAATATTCCAAGCAAATGGACCAAAGAGAAAGCGTGTTTTCTATTTTAATATCGGATAAAATAGTCTTCAAAGTAAAAGAACAGAAGAGACAAAGAAGGCATTACATTTTCATCAAAGGAAATATTCACCATCAAGAGATTTCACATATGAACATATATGCCCCCAAATTCTGGTGCACAAACTTTAGAAAGACGATTCTCCAGGACCACAAAGTCACAAGACCCGAACCCCAGCACACTCAGAGTGGGAGACTTTCAATACCACACTGAGTCCTTGGATGGTCAAAGAAAAAATAAACAGAGAGACAATCTGAACTGAACGATATGATACACCAATGGACCTCATAGACCTCTACCGAACATTCCTCCTAATACCAGAGATACACTTTCTATCTACTCAGCACACCCCACGGAACAGTCTCCAAATCGAGCCACATCCTGGGACACAGAAGAAACCTCTACAAATACAAAAGATTGAAAATATTTCATGCATCCTGTCGACCACAGTGCAATAAAGCTAAAAATCAACACCGAGGACAGCCCTCCTACCTACAAGAACATTTGGAGACTAAATAACACATTCTTGATAATAAATGGGTCAAGGAAGAGATAAGAAGAAATAAAAAACATTCCTGGAACGGAATGACAATGAAATAACAACACAACAAAAACCTATGGGATAACTTAAAAGCAGTCTAGAGGGAATTTATAGCCCTGGGTGCCTACATTAGAAACAAAAAGAGCACAGAGTGAATGATCTAACACTACGCTAAAAGCACTTGAGAGGCAACACAGAAGGAACCCTAAACCCAACAACAGGAAGAAATAACAAAAATCAGAGCGAAATCAAGGAATAGAAACAAAGAAAACAATACAAAAAAGCAAGGAAGCCAAAGTTTTTGGTTCTTTGAAAGAATAAACAAGATAGACAGACCTCTAGCCCAGTTAACAAAAAGAAAGAAGGAACAACCCAAATCAATACAATCGGTGATGAAAAGGGAAATATGACAGACAAGGAAAAGATCCTTGTCTGTTGTGATAAAAGAAAAATTATATGGGAATATTCAAGAACCTTATATTCTACCAAGTTTGAAAATCTAGAAGAAATGGATGAATATCTGAAAATCCTGGGAATCACAAAGCTTGGCCAAGAATAGACCAGCAGCTTAAACAGACCCATACATAATACATGAAGATAGAGGATGTAGTAAGAAGCCGCCCAACTAAAAAAAGCCCCAGGCCCAGACTGTTTTTTTCACAGCAAGATTTCTATAAAACAATTTCAAAAAGACCTACAACCATTATTTTCTGAAACTGTTTAGAAGAAGTATACATCAGAGGGAATTCTTCCCAATTCCTTCGACGAAGCCAAAACATCATCTATTACCAAAACCAGGCAAAGATCCACTAAAAAGGAGAATTATAAAACCATCTCCCTAATGAACAAGATGCCAAAATGCTAAACAGAATACGGGCAAATTGCATACAGACTCGCATCATGAAGATCATCCATCTGACCAAGTTGGAGTCATACCAGAAGATGCAGGGACGGGCAACAACAAATCAATAAACAGCATCAACACATTAAATGGAATCAAAGACAAAAACCACACATCATCTCAATTGATGCTGAAAGCCTTGAAAATCCAGCATACCTTCATGCTTAAAGTCCTAGAAGGATTTGGATTGGAAGGGAAGGTCATTCTTCAATGTAATCAAGCCCGTATACAGGAAACCCACAGCCAATATCATCCTAAATGGGTAAATGACAGAAACATTCCCTTTAAAAAGGTAGAACACGGCAAGGCTGCCCCCCTATCACCACCTACTCTTCAACATAGTGCTGAAACACTTGCTAGAGCAATAGGCAGGAAAAGGATATTAAAGGGAGTGCTAATTGGAAAGAGGAAGTCACTATCCCTAATTTGCTGATGATATGATTATTTACGTAAGGATCAAAAAACTCCACCAGAAACTCCTAAAAACAATTAAAAGCGTCAGCAAAATTGGCAGGATAACAAAATTAACCTTAGAAAATCAATTGCCTTTCTTTAATACCAACAACAAGCAAACTGGAGAAAGAAAGTCCAAGAGACCTTCCCACTCACAATAGCCCTCAAAAACAATAAGATACCTAGAAAAAACCTAACCAGAAGACCAAAGACCTCTACACAAAAATTTTAAAAGAACCCTTAAAGAAAGAAATTGAAGAGACCTCAGAAGATGGAAAAAAACCCCAATGCTCATGGATTGGAAAGATTAACATTGTGAAAATGTCAATTTTACCAAACTCTTGTATAGATTTAAATGCAATCCATCAAAAGCCCCAAGAGTTTCTTCACAGGCGTGGAACAAAAGTTCTTAAATTCAGTTGGAAAAACAAAAGACTCCCGAATAGCCTAATCAATCCTGAGTGAAAAGAACAACACAAGGAGGATCTCTAATACCAGATTTTAAACTATAACACAGGGCTATAGCCATAAAACACCTTGTACGGCACAAAAGCAGACCGTTGACCAATGGAACAAAATACAAGATCAAATTCTGAGCACATACAATTTCAGCCATCTCATAGGTGACAGGGGGCCAAGAAAACCACAATGGGAGAAAAGACAGCATCTTCAGCAAAGTTGGTGTTTTGCAAAACTGGTCACCGACTGGTAGAAGATGAAATTAAACCCCTACTCTACCCTGTACAAAGTTCAACTCCAGATGGATTAAAACCTCAACGTGAAACCCCCAAACTCTGAAGGTGATAGAAGAAAAGTTGGCAGCAGACTACAAAACATAGCCATAGGAAAAGACATTCTAAATCATCAGCAGCTGTACAAGAATTAGGTCGACAATTGACAAATGGACTCAAGCAAAACTCAAAGCTTCTGTACATCAAAAGAAACAATTCAGGAAGTGAAGAGAAATCCCACAGAAATGGGAGGAAACCCTTCACTGCAGAAACATCTAAAAAAGCATTTGTTTTCCCAGAATATTATATACACTACTCAAAAAAACAAAGAAAAAAAGAGAAACAAATGAACCCGCTCAAAAGATGAGCAAAGAACTGAACAGAAACCTCACAACGAGGAATTTAGAGATGTCTGAGAAACAACCTCAAGAACTGCTCACATCACTAATCATTAAGGAAATGCAATGAAAACCACTTTTAAGATATCATCCTTACTCCCATAGGACTGGCTAGGATCAAGAAAAACAAATGATACACCAGTGCTGGAGAGGTTGTTGGGAAGGGGAACACTCATCCACTGCTGGTGGGAAGGTAAAATTGTAAGGCCACTATGGAAGCAGTGTGAAAAACCCTTGGAGACTTGAAATGAACTTGCCACCTGACCGAACCATACCACTCCTGCATGTACCCCTCAAGAATTTTACGCCACCACAGAGATACATGCCACGGCCATGTTTATGCAGCTCTCTTCACACAATAGCAAGGAGCTGGAAACCAACCTAAATGCCCCTCAACTGACGAGTGGATAGAGCAAATGTGGTACATCTACACAATTGGGAATTCTATGCACAGTAAAGAAAGAGGCATCACAACATTTGCAGAAAATGGCTGGAGCTAGGAGGACATCATGCGGATTGAAGTAACACAATCCCAGAAACACAAACGAGCATGGTATCACTCATCTGGGGATGCTAGTGACAATTACCCCAGTTGTAAGTATGTCTTGTGTAGGGCCCCCTGAGCTTTTGTACAAAGCAGTTGGGCATAATGCGTTTTGAACAACAACAACAACAGAAAAGACTGCAATCAAAGACTGACTGAAACATGAACTTCTGCTCAAACAGTCAACTTCCCCATGGAAAATATTGAGAAAGACTAAGGAGAGTAGAAAGCATGTTTGGCAGAATGCACGCAGCTCTGGTGGGTTGGGGGAGTGAGCGGGAACATGGGGTCTAATGGTGAAAATAAATAAATAAATTTTATGGTGAAAAAAAAAAGAATAAAAGGTTAAAATAGTATTTTTTCAACTAGAAGGGACCCATCAATTAAGAACATATAGCTTGGGCTGAAGAGATGGCCCTAGCAGTTAAGAGTGCCGACGGCTCCTGCAGAGGAACCTGGGTTCAATTCCCAGCACCCACATGGTTGGGCGGAGAACCATTTTTAACTCAAGTTCCAGAGGAATCCAACACCCTCTTCTGACCCCCGCGTGCAAAAATTGCAACAACATGGGGGCACCACTACATGCAGACAGTAACATTCATATATACATTAAAATTTTAAAACATCTGGGCGTGGTCGTGCACGCCTTTAATCCCAGCACTCGGGAGGCAGAAGCAGCGGATCTTGGTGATTTCAAGGCCAGCCTGGTTAACAAGAGTGAGTCCAGGACAGCTGGGGGCTAAAGTGAGACCCTGTCTCAAAAAAATAATGAATAAAGAAAAGAAAAGAATTAAAACAAAACAAGAAAAAAACGGAATCAGGAAAGCTAAATTCATCCCTAGATGTGTTTTAATGAAATGATAAAACTTCAAAGACAGGAGTCCTTTTTTTTTTTTTTTTTTTTTTAGGAAGTCTTAAATAAACCTGTGAAAGGAGTAAGACTGCCCAAGATGGTCAGCCACAGCCATGGCAGATCTATGAAAGGAGTTAGACTGCCTGAGATGGTCAGCCGCAGCCATGGCAGATCTTGAAAACAATACTTGAAGGGAAAGCACGAGATCTTATGCTTTGTGTCCACAGAAATAGAAACCTGTAATTCAGCCCCTAAGCTAAAGCTTTTTTTTTTTTTTTTTTTGGTCTTTTTGAGACAGGGTCTCCCTGTAGTCCCAGCTGTCCTGGAACTCACTCTGTAGACTAGACCAGGCTGGCCTTGAACTCACAAAGATCCGCCTGCCTCTGCCTCCCAAGGGCTAGGATTAAAGGTGTGCGCCACCACACCCGGCAGCTAAAGCTTTCTAAAATGAAGATGTACTAATACTAATGAAGTGTTTTCCATAATGGTGTAACCACTGTGGAAGAGGCTCACAAGGAAACAGAAGGATCATAGAACCACAAATCCACTGCGCAGTGCACAGTAGTTCCCTGTATATTCCAGGAACGCCAGGGGACGACTGGAAGGGGGATCCAAGCTCTTTCTACTCTGGTGCTCTCTCCTAGGCACCCAGATATGGTTAAATCTCGAAATTGGGCAGAGTGGAATAATAGTTAATAGATTTTAACACTATGCAGTAATAAGTGGTACATGAATCTGAGGTCTCTTTCCCTCCTTATGAGGACGTGGGGTGACCTTAGAGGAAACAGTGGTCTCTCTTTGGGATATCAGTGGGCAGAGCCACTGCTTTTGTCCTTTGGTGGCATCGTGAGGTATAATAAGGGTTACCTGAACAGGCACTGCAGTGCCGCCGTCAGTCTTACTGCTGGGACTTGCCAAGATGGCTCCTGAAGGGTGGGTGGCACACAGTGTGTGCTGGAGGTCCTGAGCAAAATGATGTGGATTCCACCACGCTACTCAGGGAGATGCACCATTCAACACTCACAAATTGTTTATTTCTGGAATTTTCCACTTAATATTTTCAGACTGCAGTTGGCCATGTCTGAACTAAAACTGCAAAAAATAAAAAGCAAAGTACATGCTCAAAACAACTGAAAGATGCAAACAAATATTTATATACAACTGTTCAGAGCAGAATTATCACAGCAGTCAAAATGAGAAACTCAGCCAGGCAAGGCGGCACACGCCTTTAATCCTAGCACTTGAGAGGCAGAGGCAGGCGGATCTCTGTGAGTTCAAGGCCAGCCTGGTCTACAGAGTGAGTTCCAGGACAGCTGGGGCTACAGGGAGACCCTGTCTCAGAAAAAAAAAAAAAAAGTCCCAGTGCATGGCAACGTGCATTAATCACACATACCAGGCCAGCAGGTGTGATAAATGCACAGAAATGCCCGAGGAGCTGCACCCCTGAGGGCGGTTAAAGCGAAGAGCATTAAAGCCTGTATTCAGCAGTTACTGTTGTTCTTCAGAAAGGTGAACTCCAACAGTGGGAAGAAATGTTTTAACTCTATGTTTAACTCCATAAATATTGATTTAAAATAAAATAGTGTTGCTAACCAACAGGTAGGGGAGTTGGTAATGCAAGATGGAGCTTGGCTGGCTGGCCGCTGCTCCTAGCTGTGTAACAGGGAGGCCGTCTGCAGTGATCCACCTTTACAGCATCCAGTTGCTTTTAGACAGAAATAGTAACATCAGATAAAATAGACTTAGAGACTAAAAAACGTCATTAGGTGCCAGGCATGTTGACTCATGACTGTAATCGCAACTGTTGAGAGCCCGAGACAGGAGGATTGCTGCAAGCCCTGGGCCAGCCTGGGTTGCAGAGTAAGATTCAGCCTCACAGTGCATGCGTGTGAGAGATTTTTCTGTTTCTGGTTAGGAAGGTCATAAAGATTTTTGCTTCCTTGAGTGTCACTAGGAATTATAGACAACATTTATATTTATTTATTTATTTTTTGTCTTTTCGAGACACAGTCTCCCTGTAGCCCCAGCTGGCCTGGAACTTGCTCTGTAGA
>VZQC01008599.1:448777-461369 GCA_009823505.1 Rhizomys pruinosus | reverse complement strand
CTCTCTCTCTCTCTCTCTCTCTCTCTCTCTCTCTCTCTCTCTCTCGCATGTGTGTGTGTATATGTGTGTGTGTATGTGCGCATGTTGGGTAGATGGGTGTATGCATGCTACAGTGCATGTATGGATGTCAAAGGATAACTCTCAGCAATTGATTCTCTTGAGAAGCAAGGGTAAGAACATCACTACAAGTTCAAGGCTAGCCTGTTGTATATAGCGAGTTCCAGCCAGCCAGGGAGAGCTACATAGTGAGGCCCTGTTTCACAAAACCTATGCACAAAAATGAAAGAATGCGAACAATGTAGATGTCCACCTCCAGTAGAATGAATGGTAGTTAGTTCCCATGGGGGAACATAATACAGAAGTGAAAAAGGAGGAAGCAGCCGGGCATCATGGCACACACGTTTAATCCCAACATTTGGGAGGCAGAGGCAGGCAGATTTCTGTCAATTCAAGGCCAGCCTGGTCTACATAGTGAGTTCCAGGCCAGCTGGCACTATAGGGAGACCCTGTCTTAAAAAGACCAATAACATAGCCTGGCGTGGTGGCGCATGCCTTTAATCCTAACACTTGGGAGGCAGAGGCAGGCGGATCTCTGTGAGTTCAAGGCCAGCCTGGTCTACAGAGTGAGTTCCAGGACAGCTGGGGCTACAGGGAGACCCTGTCTCAGAAAAAAAAAAAAAAAGTCCCAGTGCATGGCAACGTGCATTAATCACACATACCAGGCCAGCAGGTGTGATAAATGCACAGAAATGCCCGAGGAGCTGCACCCCTGAGGGCGGTTAAAGCGAAGAGCATTAAAGCCTGTATTCAGCAGTTACTGTTGTTCTTCAGAAAGGTGAACTCCAACAGTGGGAAGAAATGTTTTAACTCTATGTTTAACTCCATAAATATTGATTTAAAATAAAATAGTGTTGCTAACCAACAGGTAGGGGAGTTGGTAATGCAAGATGGAGCTTGGCTGGCTGGCCGCTGCTCCTAGCTGTGTAACAGGGAGGCCGTCTGCAGTGATCCACCTTTACAGCATCCAGTTGCTTTTAGACAGAAATAGTAACATCAGATAAAATAGACTTAGAGACTAAAAAACGTCATTAGGTGCCAGGCATGTTGACTCATGACTGTAATCGCAACTGTTGAGAGCCCGAGACAGGAGGATTGCTGCAAGCCCTGGGCCAGCCTGGGTTGCAGAGTAAGATTCAGCCTCACAGTGCATGCGTGTGAGAGATTTTTCTGTTTCTGGTTAGGAAGGTCATAAAGATTTTTGCTTCCTTGAGTGTCACTAGGAATTATAGACAACATTTATATTTATTTATTTATTTTTTGTCTTTTCGAGACACAGTCTCCCTGTAGCCCCAGCTGGCCTGGAACTTGCTCTGTAGACCAGGCTGGCCTTGAACTCACAGAGATCAGCCTGCCTCTGCCTCCCAAGTGCTAGGATTAAAGGTGTGCACCACCACGTCCGGCTTAGACAACATTTAAAAAGTTTTTTGTCATTTTTATTTATGTATGTGAGTGTATTGACTGCATATATGTGAATACATCCCTGTCATGCAGTGCCCCTCTGGAGGTCAAAAGCAGGAGTTGGATCTCCTTCAATTGGAGTTACCACCATGTGGGTGCTGGGAATTGAACCCGGGTCCTCTGCGAGGAGCCAGTGCTCTTGATCACTGCCCATCTCGCCAGCTCCCTCTAGACCTTTTCAATCATACTTCGCATAGAGCAAGGGGGGAGCAATGGACACACAGAGGTCTGTTTGGTTTTTTTTGGTCTTTTTGAGACAGGGTCTCCCTTTTAGTCCCAGCTGGCCTGCAGCTCGCTCTGTAGACCAGGCTGGCCTTGAACTCACAGAGATCCACATGCCTCTGCCGCCCAGGTGCTGGGATTACAGGTGTGCACCACTATGCCCGGCAGACACAGGTCTGAGGGGCCGGTCAATGCTGGCAGGTATGGAGGGGCTATGTGAAGTAGCAGTAAGATTTCAGGGCCTTCGAATTCTTGCAGCAATGCGCTCAGAATAGTTGGCTGACTTGAAGCCAAGGCAAATGAAAGAGACCCGAAGCTTCTGTGACCTGACTTCTGTTCTCTAACTTGTCACAGAGGCTATGGCGGTACACACCTATAATCCCAGCACTGGGGAGGCAATGGTGGTACACACCTATAATCCCAGCACTGGGCAGGGGCAGGGGTACAGAGGCTATGGTGGTACACACCTATAATACCAGCACGGGGGGGGGCAGGGGTGCAGAGGCTATGGCGGTACACACCTATAATCCCAGCACTGGGGGGGTATGGGGTTACGAGGCATGTTGTGCACACCTATAATCCCAGCACTGGGGGGGGGGCAGGGGTGCAGAGGCTATGGTGGTACACACCTATAATCCCAGCACTGGGGGGGAGCAGGGGTACAAGGCTATGGTGTACACACTATAACCCAGCAGCTGGGGGGGGCAGGGTGCGAGGCTTATTGTGGTGGCACACACCTAATAATCCCAGCACTGTGGGGGGGCAGGGTGCAGAGGCTAATGGTGGTACCACCCTATAATCACAGGCACTGGGAGGGGAGCAGGGTGTCAGGGCTATGTGGTCCACACCTATAATCCCAGCACTGGGGGGGGCAGGGGTGCAGAGGCTATGGTGGTACACACCTATATCCCCACAACGGGGGATGGAGGCGGGTGCAGAGGCTATGGGGTACAACACCTAAACCCACACGGGGGGGGCAGGGTGCAGACGCTAATGTTGGTACACACCATAATCCCACACTGGGGGGGGCAGGGGTGCAGAGGCTATGGGGTACACACCTAGAACCAGCGCTGGGGGGGGGGCACCCACAGGGGTCAGAGCTATGGTGTACACACCTATAATCCCAGCACTGGGGGGGGCAGGGGTGCAGAGGCTATGGTACACCTATAATTCCAGCACTGGGGGAGTGGAGGCAGAGGCTTGGTGGGTACACACCTAGAAGCCCAGCACTGGGGAGGGAGCAGGGGGGGCCAGGCATGGGTGGCACATACCTATATCCCAGCACTGGGGGGGAGAAGGGGGCAGAAGGGAGGGTGGTACACACCTATAATCCAGCACTGGGAGGGCAGGGTGGCAGAGGCTGGTGGTACACATCGATATCCCAGCACTGGCAGGTCCAAGCAGGGGTGCAGAGGCAGGAAGATCTTTGTGTGACTGAGGCCAGCCTGGTCAACATAAAGAGTTCTAGGCCAGATGGGGCTACAGGGAGACCCTGCTTCAAAAGATTTATTCCAGGTATGGTGGTGTACACCTTTGATCCCAATACTGGGAGGCAGGGGCAGATGGATCTTTTGAGAAAAAGGTCAGCCTTGTCTATGTAGAGAGTTTCAGGCCAGCTCTGCATCCAGGGAATCCCTGTTTCAAAACATCCCTAAAGGAAAAGAAAATTATAAATAAATATGAATTTAAAATATAAAAATACAGAGTAGCTTGGGCAGCTGAGGACTGAGCCAGACACAAGTGCTCTGAGTGTAATTTTAACTCAGCACAACTGAGCCTAGAAGGGCCGTGAATGAGCAGGTGCCAAGCTTAACCTTCAGAGGACAGGGTTGGCACTCTGGGAGATAAGCCAAAACAAAATGCTGTCTTCTCACTCGTCTGTCTACACTGAGACGAGCAGATAAACAGAAAATTTGATCTGAGGAGAAAACAGGGTAACCAGACCTCTCCATGCCCCAGCTACTGACATCACGATGTGAGCACTGCACACCCACTAGGACAGACCGAGTGGAGAAGGGGATGTTTTTTTTTTAATTTTATTTATTTCCGTAGGTGTAGGAATGTAATTCTGCATGCAGTCTGTGCACACGTGTGTCGTGCAATGCCGCGGAGGTCAGAAGAGGGTCTCGGATTCCCCTGGAACTGGAGTTCTCCTGGAATTGGAGTTTCAGACGGTTCTCGGCCGCCATGTGGGTGCTGGGGATCGAACCCGGGTCCTCTGTAAGAGCGGTCGGCGCTCTTAACCGCTAGGCCATCTCTCCAGCCCCGAGTGAAAGGATTTATAGGAGGAGGTAGATCTAAAAGGGGAGCCATGAGAGACCGCAGAAGACTCATGGACCTCAAAGAAGATAATAGGGTGGGGCTGGAGAGATGGCTCAGCAGTTAAGACATCTTGCTGCTCTTATAGAGGGCCCAGGTTTGGTTCCCAACACCCATGTCAGCTGCCTCACAACTGTCTGTAACTCCGGCAATGCCTCTGCCTCCAAGGGAGTGTGCACAGCCACAAGTATACAGAATTAAAAATGATGATAATCTTTAAAATATTTGAAAATGAAAAATAAAATTTTTTAAAAACATCAAATGGAGTTTTGGGGTTTTGTTCTTGGGTTGTTATTTTTTTGGGGGGATTTTTTTTTTTCTTTTTCTTTGGTCTTTTTGAGACAGTCTCCGTGTAGCCCTAGTAGGCTTGGAACTTGCTATGTAGACCAGCCTGGCTTTGAACTCACAGAGATCTGCCTGCCTCTGCCTCCTGAGTACCTGGGATTAAAGGCATGTGCCACTATGCTTGGCTTCATTTGTTTTGAGACAGGCTCTCATCTAGCCCAGGCTAGCCTCAAACTTACTATGTAGCTGAGGATGACCTTGAGCTACTAACCCTTTAACATCCACCTCTCAAGTGCTTATAGATGTGCACCACTGTATCTGGCAACAGAAAATCGACAACTGAAAAATATAGTATAAATTTTTGAAAATTAGCCAGACATGGTGGTGCACATCTTTAGTCCCAGCACTCAGGAGGCAGAGGCAGGCAGATCTCTGTGAATTCAAGGCCAGCTTGGTCTTCATAGTGAGTTCCAGGATGGCTGGTGCTACAAGGGACCCTGTCTAGAAAAGACAAAAAAAATTAGTCTTCTTTTTTAAAATTTTTATTTATTTATTTAATTTATTTGTTTATTGGTCTTTTTAAGACAGGGTCTCCCTGTAGCCCTAGCTGACCTGGAACTCACTCTGTAGACCAGGCTGGCCTTGAACCCACAGAGATCTGCCTGCCTCTGCCTCCAGAGTGCTAGGATTAAAGCTGTATGCTACCACACCTGGCCTGATTTATTATTTCTATGTTTATGAGTGTATTGCATGTATATAAGTGCATTCATGTCATGCATTGCTCTCTGAGGTCAGAAGAAGGCATCAGATTCCCCTAGAACTGGAGTTAAGGACAGTTGTCAGCTGCCTTATGGGTGCTGGGAACCAAAGCCAGGTCCTCTGCAAGAGCAGCCAGTGCTCCACGATGAGCACTGAGCCATCTCTCTAGCCCCAAACTGACTTTTAAAAAGCTAATGTGCCGGGCTTAGTGGCGCACGCCTTTAATCCTAGCACTTGGGAGGCAGATGCAGGCAGATCTTTGTGAGTTCAAGGCCAGCCTGGTCTACAGAGTGAGTTCCAGGACAGCTGGGGCTACAGGGAGACCCTGTCTCGAAAAGACCAAAAAAAAAAAAAAAAAAAGCTAATGTATTGGGGCTGGAGAGATGGCTCAGGAGTTAAGAGTGCTGACTGTTCTTGCAGAGGACCTGGATTTAATTTGATTCCTAGCACCCACATGGCGGCTAAGAACCGTCTTTAAGTCGGGCGTGGTTGCAGATGTTTTTAATCCTAGCTCTCTGGAGGCAGAGGCAGGTGAATCTCTGTGAGTTCAAGGCCAGCCTGGACTACAGAGTGAGTTCCAGAACAGCTGGGGCTACAGGGAGACCCTGTATAAAAAAAAAAAAAAAGCGCTAATGTATTATTAAGACAGATGCAGAGTCTAATATCCCTGCAAATGGAAGTCAGATGAGGGAAGAGTAAGAATAGTGCTTACAACAAGTAAGTGTTTGAAGAAATAATGGCCCAGACCTTCAAATGTGGTCACAGACAACCCACAGATTCAAGCAACACTGAAAGCCAAGTGAACACACAATACAATGCACTCTTAGGTACGTAACAAAAATACTGGAAGCCAACCAAAGCCTGGTGAGGCAATGCCTGTGTGGAATCCTAGCACATGGGAGGCCAAGGTGGAAGGGTCTGAGTTCCACATGAGCAAGACCTTGCCTCAACAACAACAAACCAGAAAGAGAAAACCTGTGCATCCAGAAAAATGATAGGAACGGTCACTGAAGTCTTATAAGAGATAAATTGGGGCTGGAGAGATGGCCTAGCAGTTAACAGCGCCCGGCTATTTATTTTTTTTTTTAAAGAAACAATTTTTTGGTCAGGCATGGTGGTACACGCCTTTAATCCTAGCACTTGGGAGGCAGAGGCAGGCGGATCTCTGTGAGTTCAAGGCCAGCTGGTCTACAGAGTGAGTTCCAGGACAACTGGGGCTACAGGGAGACCCTGTCTCAAAAAGACCAAAAAAAAAAAAAAAAGTGTGGGCTTGTGAGATGGCTCAGCAGGTAAAGACGTTTACCACATAAGACTCGTGACACCTGAGTTCAGTCCCTGGACTGTACAGAGTTGTTCTCTGACCTCCACATGCACATTGCGGTTTGCTCACACACACATCCATACACACACATCATACACATTCATAATTTTAAAAAAGTAAGATGGGGGCTGGAGGGATGGCCTGGCGGTTAAGAGCGCCGATCGCTCTTGCAAAGGACCCGGGTTCGATCCCTAGCACCCACATGGTGGCTGAGAACCATCTGAAACTCCAATTCCAGGAGAACTCCAGTTCCAGGGGAATCCAACACCCTCTTCTGACCTCCGCGGCATTGCACAACACGGGTGCACAGACCTACATGCAGATAGTACATTCATACACATAAAATAAATAAATAAATAAAATTTTAAAAAAGTAAGATGGGCATGGTGGGGCACACCTTTAATCTCAGCACTTGGGAGACAGGCAGAGGCAGGTGGATACCTGTAAGGTCAAGGCCAGCCTGGGCTGGCTCAGCTGTTAAGAGCGCTTGTTATGAAAGCTGAGAATCTGAGTTTGAGCTTCAGGAACTATGGTGGAAGGAGAACTAGCTCCCAAAAGTTGCCCTCTTCATACATCGCACAAACACAAATACATTTTTAAAAGCTTTTTAAAGCTGAGCATGATGGCTCAGCACTCAGGAGGCAGAGGCAGGCAGATGTCTGTGAGTTCCAGGACAGCTGGGGCTACAGAGGCCTTTTCAAGTAAACAAAAGCTGAGAAAAAAATTATCACAAACAGTCCCATAGAAATGCTAAAAACTGGGGCTGGAGAGATGGCCTAGTGATTAAGAGCTCTGACTGCTCGTGCACAGGACCTGGGTTCAATCCCCAGCACCCACATGACAGCTGAAAACCATCTTTAACTCCAGTTCCAGGGGAATCTGACACCCTCTTCTGACTTCCAAGGCATTGCACGACACAGGTGCACAAACCTACATGCAGAAAGTACATTCATACACATAAAAAAATAAATAAAAATAAAAAATAAAAGAAATGCTAAAAACTTCTCTTCATGAAGAAAAGTCCAACCTGATCTACAAGATGGAATGAATAAAAAAATAGGTAAATAGGTCATTGTAAAATACCCTTGTATCTCTTTATGATGTCTTTAAAAGATAATTGACTGGGTTTTGTTTTTTGTTTTTTGTTTTTGCCAAGGCTATGAAGGTCTTGCTTCTCTCCAGTTTTCTAGAAGTTCACTGTAATGCCATTAAAAGCTTCAGAAAATTTTATGAGAGTTAATATGCTTATTCTAGAAATTAAATGGAAACTCAAAAAATCAGGAATAATCAAGAAAGATGGAAAACTAAAAGGATTTACATGAGCGTACTTCAAAACAGAACACAGCTTCGTAGTTAAAATAGGATCTACTGGCTGCGGAGACCTGAGGGATAACATACGAAGTCCGGGAGTCCATCTGCCTTGGTTTCTTTTCCTGTTGCTGTGATCAAATGCTCCAGCTAAAGCGATCACGAAGCTAAAGCGAGGAAGAGGTCTAGCCTGGCTCACAGAATGATGGCTTATGGGTCCCCATCCCCCTCCCGACATACACACTCTTCTCTACCAGAACCACAGCACAGCACTGTGCCTGCCCCAAGCCCTCCCCCAGACACTGAGCAGTGAGGCTCACACGCAGCTGCACATGCAGTTCGCTCACCCTGCTGTCAGCAGCACCCCGTGTCAGGATGTCAGGACCCCCTCAGACCCTGCCATACGGATGACCCTGCTTTCTCTGGCAGTGTTACGGATGTCAGGACGTCAGCTGGGCCCCTGTCTCTGCTTCCCTTTCCCCCATCTTCTCTGGCTTCTTGCTTAAAGACCATGTCCACTTTTTACCAGGTGAATAACTACATCCAACCAAATGGGTTTCACATTGAGCCTTTTGGACCGTGTGAGTTGAGGTTCAAATATCCGGACCTGTTAGTGAATCTAAACCAGGAGTTTACACTGCGTGGTAGGGATGTTAGAATGAGAAGGATTCACTTCCCCAGCTCAGCTCCTGAGATAGACTGCCACTCCTCAAGTGGAGCCTGGTCATGTGGTCATGTCCACCTTTCTGTGTCCACTTCTCCAAGCAAGGGAGTGAAAGTTCTGTTGTGGTTTTTTGTTTGTGTTTTTTGTTATGAGTTCTGTTTGATTGGTTGGCTGTGGTTTTTTTGTTTGTTTTATTTTTGGTCTTTTTGAGACAGGGTCTCCCTGTAGTCCCAGCTGGCCTGGAACCTGCTGTGTAGACCAGGCTGGCCCTGAACTCAGAGATCCACCTGCCTCTGCCTGGTGCTGGGATTAAAGGCATGAGCTGCCATACTCAGCTATGAGTTGTTTTGAGAGAATTTGTATGGTGTGCCTAAAGCCGCTTAGGAACACATAAGCACTTGATATTTCATAATAATGATATAAAATTATTGTGCATTTGTGTTGCAAACAGAGGAATCTTTAAAAATATTTGTTGCTCTTTTCGGGGGGAGGGGGTTGGTTAGTTGCTGGTGGGGTTTTCGTTGTTGTTGTGTTTTGAGACAGGATTTCCCTGTAGCCCTAACTGAAACTTTCTAAGTAGACTAGGCTGGCCTTGATCTCACAGAGATCTGCTGGCCTCTGCCTCCCAAGTATTGGGATTAATGGTGTGTGCCACCACAACGAGCTATTTGTTTTTTGAGACAGAGTCTTTCTGTGTAGCCCTGGCTGGCCAGGAACTCACTATGTAGACCAGTCTAGACTTGAACTCACAGAGTTCAAGACCTGCCTCTGCCTCTCGAATGCTGGGATTGAAATTCAAGACCTGCCTGTGCCTCCAAGTGCTGGGATCAAAGGCGTGTGTAGCCATGCCTGACAGAATTTTTAAATTTTTCGGTATTCACAGAACACTTTAGATTTTATCTTTCAGCTGTAATTGTCCTAGAATGTTAATGCTGTCTCATCTCCCTGCTGTTTTTTCTCCCTCTAGAATATTTTCCTTCTTGGATATAGTAACTTTGTGCCGATGCGCACAGATTTCCAAGGTAGAGTATTCGCTAGATTCTTAATCAATATTGAATTTTAGGAGAAGGATGAGTTTTAGTTCAAACCATTATAATCAAAGGGTGTTGCCTTATATTTAACATAACACAGTTTTGTAATAATTCTGTATTTGGCTATTAACTTAGAATAAAAATTTGGCAATACAGAGATTGAGTCGAGACGCGGCTGTCTTCATAGCTTGCTCGCTCCCTTTCACCCCTCCTGTCTTCTTCCACTTCCACCTCCCAGGCTTGGAACGTCTTAGCACTGGATGGAAGCAACTGGCAAAGAATAGATCTTTTTAACTTTCAAACAGATGTGGAGGTAAGTTATTTGACTTTAAATTGTCTTTTTACATTTATTTATTCTGCATGTGTTTGTGTATATACATATGCGTGCATGCCCACATATGAAGGGGGTACACGTAGAGGACAGATGAGAACTTATGGGAGTCAATTCTCACCTTTCACCATGTGAGTCCTGGGGATCAAACTCAGGTCATCAGTCTTGGTGGCAAGCCTCTTTACCCACTGAGCCATCTCATACTTCCCCTCCTCTTTTTTTTTTTTGGTCTTTTTGAGACAGGGTCTCCCTGTATCCCCAGCTGGCCTGGAACTCACTCTGTAGTCCAGGCTGACCTTGAACTCACAGAGGATTTGTCTGCCTCTGCCTCCCGAGTGCTAGGATTAAAGGCATGTGCCACCACGCCCAGCTTCCCCCTCCTCTTTTAAAAGGGTTTGATTTGCCACAAATTTAATCCCAATACCTAGGGGACAGAGGCAGGTGGATCTCTGTGAATTAAGGAAAAAAAAACTGCATTTGTTTTTTTGGTTTTTTTTATTTTTTTTTATTTTTGTATGTGTATGAATGTACTGTCTGCATGTAGGTTTGTGCACCCTGTTGTGCAATGCTGCGGAGGTCAGAAGAGGGTCTCGGATTCCGCTGGAACTGGAGTTCTCCTGGAATTGGAGTTACAGACGGTTCTTAGCCGNAAAAAAAAAAAAAAAAAAAGCTAATGTATTGGGGCTGGAGAGATGGCTCAGGAGTTAAGAGTGCTGACTGTTCTTGCAGAGGACCTGGATTTAATTTGATTCCTAGCACCCACATGGCGGCTAAGAACCGTCTTTAAGTCGGGCGTGGTTGCAGATGTTTTTAATCCTAGCTCTCTGGAGGCAGAGGCAGGTGAATCTCTGTGAGTTCAAGGCCAGCCTGGACTACAGAGTGAGTTCCAGAACAGCTGGGGCTACAGGGAGACCCTGTATAAAAAAAAAAAAAAAGCGCTAATGTATTATTAAGACAGATGCAGAGTCTAATATCCCTGCAAATGGAAGTCAGATGAGGGAAGAGTAAGAATAGTGCTTACAACAAGTAAGTGTTTGAAGAAATAATGGCCCAGACCTTCAAATGTGGTCACAGACAACCCACAGATTCAAGCAACACTGAAAGCCAAGTGAACACACAATACAATGCACTCTTAGGTACGTAACAAAAATACTGGAAGCCAACCAAAGCCTGGTGAGGCAATGCCTGTGTGGAATCCTAGCACATGGGAGGCCAAGGTGGAAGGGTCTGAGTTCCACATGAGCAAGACCTTGCCTCAACAACAACAAACCAGAAAGAGAAAACCTGTGCATCCAGAAAAATGATAGGAACGGTCACTGAAGTCTTATAAGAGATAAATTGGGGCTGGAGAGATGGCCTAGCAGTTAACAGCGCCCGGCTATTTATTTTTTTTTTTAAAGAAACAATTTTTTGGTCAGGCATGGTGGTACACGCCTTTAATCCTAGCACTTGGGAGGCAGAGGCAGGCGGATCTCTGTGAGTTCAAGGCCAGCTGGTCTACAGAGTGAGTTCCAGGACAACTGGGGCTACAGGGAGACTCTGTCTCAAAAAGACAAAAAAAAAAAAATGATTTCTTAAAATTATAATTTATTAGTATGTGTGTATGATGGGGGTGTACATGTACCATTCCATACATGTTGAGGTCAGAGGAAAACTTAACTGGAATTTGTTCTTTTGTTCTACGATGTAGGTCCTGGGGATTGAACTCAGGTCTCGGGTTTGGTGGCAAGCACCTTTACCCACCGAGTCATCTCCCTGCCCTCCTTTTAATTATTTTAAAATTTAAAAGTGTGTGTGTGTGTGTGTGTGTGTGTGTGTGTCTGTGTGTGTGTGTCTGTGTGTGTGTGGTGGTAGGGGCCATGGTGCACATGCGGAGCTCAGAGAACAACTTGCAGGAGGGGCTCCTCTCTTTCAACCATGTAGCTCTAGAGACAAAACTCAGGTCGTCGGTTTGGTGTCAGATACCTTTATCCGCTCAGCCATCCTGCCAGCCTGTTTTCCACTTTTTAAAGGACAAATGATGATATTTAACAATAATATGAGTTCAAGTAATTTCTTGCTAGCTACTTGGTCCCCATTTTAAACTGTGAATCAAGAACCTACAGCAAACAGGCAGAGTACAGCGCCCCACTGCCTGGGAGCCCTTCCTTCCTCGCGCTGTGATGCTCTGGTACGGAGGAGGTAGAGACCACAGGATCCGTGCGCCTCCTGGAGAGGGAGCCTCCAGTTCCGCCTTAGACTGGTACACTAGCAATACTTCCTGTGTGTGCAATGCTGTTCTACACACTGTGTGTATTAATGCATTTAGTCCTCTCAAAAGCAAAATGAAGAGGGCCTGGAGAGATGGCTCAGTGGATAAAGGTGCTTGCTGCCAAGCCAGATAATCTGAGTTTGGTCTCTGGGCCCCACATGGTAGAGAGAACTGACTCCCATAAATTCTCTGACTTCTATACCTGTGCTGTGGCACTACACACCCCCCCCCACACCTACACACCCATACACCCACACCCATATATATATATATATATATATATATATGTATGTATTACACTCATCCACACGAACTAAAAATAATAAATAAAATACTTTTAAAAAACAAGTATTTGTTTGGTGGACATTATATTCTAGGCTCTCAATGACAATAGTGAGAAAAAGAGGCAAAGTCCCTGACCGCAAGAAGAATCAGATAGTAAGTCAGGAATCACACATGACTCCTCTGTATCTTAGATGGAATAGGTACACATATATTCAGAAAATAAAATTTGGCAAGAAAGCATAAGGAAGAGAGATATGTTGTTTTTCAGTGATTAAGGAAAGTACCTCTGAGAAATGAT
>VZQC01008599.1:410328-447685 GCA_009823505.1 Rhizomys pruinosus | reverse complement strand
ACTATTTGTTTTTTGAGACAGAGTCTTTTCGTGTAAAGCCCTGGCTGGCAGGAACTACTATGTAGACCATCTAGACTTGAACCTACAGAGGTTCAAATCCTGCCTCTGCCTCTCGAATGCTGGATTTGAAATTCAAGACCGGGCCCTTGCTCCAAGTGCGGGATCAAAGGCGTGTGTAGGCCATGCCTGAAGAAGTTTGAAATTTTTCGGTATTCAAGAACACGTTTAGATTTTATCTTTCAGGCTGTATTGTCCTAAAGAATGTTAATGCTGTCTCATCATCCCTGCGTTTGTTTTTTCTTTCCCTCTAGATATGTTCCTTCTGGATTATAGTAACTTTGTGCCGATGCGCACAGAGTTCCAAGGTAAGTATTCGCTAGATTCTTATCATATTGAATTTTAGGAGAAGGATGAGTTTTAGTTCAAACCATTATAATCAAAGGGTGTTGCCTTATATTTAACATAACACAGTTTTGTAATAATTCTGTATTTGGCTATTAACTTAGAATAAAAATTTGGCAATACAGAGATTGAGTCGAACGCGTCTGTCCTTCATAGCTTGCTCGCTCCCTTTCACCCCTCCTGTCTTCTTCCACTTCCACCTCCCAGGCTTGGAACGTCTTAGCACTGGATGGAAGCAACTGGCAAAGAATAGATCTTTTTAACTTTCAAACAGATGTGGAGGTAAGTTATTTGACTTTAATTGTCTCCTTTTACATTTATTTATTCTGCATGTTGATTTGTGTATATACATATGCGTGCATGCCCACATATGAAGGGGGTACACGTAGAGGACAGATGAGAACTTATGGGAGTCAATTCTCACCTTTTCACCATGTGAGTCCTGGGGACAAACGCAGGTCATCATGTCTGTTGGCAAGCCTCTATAAACCCACTGAGCCGATCTCATACGTTCCCCTCCTCTTTTTTTTTTTTGGTCGTTTCATGTTAACAGGGTCTCCCCTGTATCCCCAGCTGCCTGGAACACACGCTGTAGATTCCAGCCTGACCTTGAACTCACAAGAGGATTTGGCCTGCCGTCTGCCTCCCGAGTCGAGATTAAAGGCATGTGCAACCCAACGACCCAGACTTCCCCCTCCCTTCTTTAAAAGGTTTGATTTGTCACACAAATTTAATCCCAATACCTAGGGGACAGAGGCAGGTGGATCTCTGTTGAATTAATGGAAAAAAAACTGCATTTAGGATTTTTTGTTGTTTTTTTTATTATTTGTTTATTTTTTGTATGTGTAGAATGTACTGGGCTGCATGTAGGTTGTTTGGCACCCTTGTCGTGCAATGCTGCGGAGGTCAGAAGAGGTCCGGATTCCGCTGGAACTGGAGTTTTCCTGGAATTGGAGTTACAAGACTGTTCTTAGCGCCGCCATGTGGGTGCTGGGATCGAACCCGGGTCCTCGCAAGAGAGTTTGGTTGACTCTTAAACCGCTAGGCCTATCTGTCACAGACCCCAAGACTGCATTGTTTTTATCTTATGGTTGTAATATAGAATGTATGCCTAAGGTACAGGGCACATTGGTCATGACCTGGGTGCCCAAGTAAGCATGACAAAGAGGGTTGTCGGATCCTTTGCAAGAACTGGAGTTAAAGACAGTTGTTAGCTGTCATGTCCTGGGAATGAAATCCAGATTCTCTGAAGAGTAGCCAGCACTCTTAACTGCTGAGCCATCTCTCAAACCTTTTGTTATTGTCGTTTTAAGATAGGGTCCCACTATGTAGCTCTGGCTGACCTGGAACTTATTTGTATAGACTAGGCTGGCCTGGAACTCACAGAATGCCTTTGCTTCTTAAATGCTGAGATTAAAGGTGTGGACTACCATGCCTGGCTGTATCCCCCCTTTTAAAAATTGATATTTTTAGCTGGGAAATGAAAAAAAAATGCCCTTTTTTTTTTTTAATTTTTATTTATTTCTGTATGTGAATGAATGTACTGCTCTGATGCAAGTCTGGTGCACCCGATGTCGTGGAATGCCGCTGAGGTCAGAAAGAGGGTTTTCGGATTCCACTGGAACTGGAGTTCTCCTGGAATTGGAGTTTCAGACGGTTCTCGGAGCCGCCATGTGGGTGCTTGAGGATCGAACCCGGGTCCTCTGAAAGCGGTTCGGCACTCTTAACCGCTAGGCCAATCTCTCAGCACAATGCCTTGATCCTAGCACCGAGAGGCAGAGGCAGGGTGATCGTTTGAATTCAAGTCCAGGCCGGCGTCTAACAGAGTGAGTTCTCAGGACAGCTGGGGCTACAGGGAACTCTGGCCCAAAAAGCAAAAAAAAAAAATGATTTCTTAAATTATAATTTATTAGTATGTGTGTAGTGATGGGGGTGTACAGGTACCATTCTCATACGATGTTGAGTCATAGGAAACTAACTGGAATGGTGTTTTTTGTTCTACGATGTAGGTTCCGGGGATATTGACTCAGGTCTCGGGTTGGTGGCAAGCACCTTACCCACCGAGTCAACTCCTGCCTCCCTTTGAATTATTTTACAATTGAAAATGTGTGTGTTTGTGTTGTGTGTGTGTGTGGTCTGTGTGTGTTGTGTCCGTGTGTGGTGTGGTGGGTAGGGGCCATGGTGCACATGCGGAGCTCAGAGAACAACTTGCAGGAGGGGCTCCTCTCTTTCAACCAATGTAGCTCCTAGAGACAAAACTCAGGTCGTCGGTTTGGTGGTCAGATTACCCTTTATCCCGCTCAGACCCCTGCCAGCCTGTTTCCATTTTTAAGGACAATGATGAGATTTACAATAATATGAGTGCAAGTAATTTCTTTGCTAGCTACTTGGGACCCCTTTTTAAACTGTGAATCAAGAACCTACAGCAAACAGGCAGAGTACAGCGCCCCACTGCCTGGGAGCCCTTCCTTCCTCGCGCTGTGATGCTCTGGTACGGAGGAGGTAGAGACCACAGGATCCGTGCGCCTCCTGGAGAGGGAGCCTCCAGTTCCGCCTTAGACTGGTACACTAGCAATACTTCCTGTGTGTGCAATGCTGTTCTACACACTGTGTGTATTAATGCATTTAGTCCTCTCAAAAGACAAAATGAAGAGGGCCTGGAGAGATGGCTCGTGGTAAAGAGACAGCACACTTGAAACCTGAGTTGGTCAATCTGGGCCCCACATGGTAGAAAGGAGAGAACTGACTCCCATAAATTCTCTGACTTGCTATACATGGGCTGTGGCACACACGAAACCCCCCCCAACACCTACACACCCATACACCCACACCCATATAACATATGTATATATATATATATATATATATATATATATGGATATAATATAAATTTTATTTTTACTTTATGTGTATGAGTGTTTTGCTTGCATGTAAATAAGTACACCTATGTCATGCAGTGCCTCTGGAGGTCAGAAGAGGGCCCTAGATCCCCTGGAACTGGAGTTAAGGATGATTATTAATGGCCATGTGGGTACTGGGAACCAAACCTGGGTCCTCTGCAAAAATAGCCAGTGCTCTTAACCACTAATCCAGCTCCATAAATGTAATTTAAAACTAAAAAAAGAAATTAGTTGTGTATCATCAATCTTCTTAGTTATTGAAGATGTCACTAGGCAAATGATAACTAAGCAAGTAGTATAAAATGTCCTAACTTCAAGAGTCTTTTAAGCCCATTCAGGCCCTTGTCTCCCAATAGCCCATCATTCTTTTTTTATTTTATTTGTTTTTATTTCTGTATGTATATGAATGTACCATCTGCATGTAGGTCTGTGCACCTGTGTCGTGCAATGCTGAGGAGGTCAGAAGAGGGTGTCGGATTCCCCTGGAACTGGAGTTCTCCTGGAATTGGAGTTTCAGACCGTTCTCGGCCGCCATGTGGGTGCCGGGGATCGAACCCGGGTCCTCTGTAAGAGCAGTCGGCGCTCTTAACCGCTAGGCCATCTCTCCAGCCCTAGCCCATCACTCTAAAATGGAAGCCTACAGTGGGCTGTCTAGCAGGTAACAGAGTGATTGGCTTGAACATCGGACTTGCTCTCTTTCTACCTGTTAGTTACAGCAGTGGAGCATAATTATCATTGTGTATGTAACTTTTTAGTTCTGGTACAAGAGCTTGTGCTCCACTGAGAAGAATACAGAGTGTATATACCCGTTACTACCTTGAAGTAGAGAAAAATGCACTGGGCATTCCATTGTACACACAGCTGCGGGGTTCTGCTGCTTGCGAGGTTCATAAGCACTTAGATTTCCAAAGGCTAGTCTTTTATTCCTCTGGTGGCAAAGATTTATTTTACTGTTGTCTTGGATTTTGCTTAAAAATTATTAATTGAGGCTGGAGAGATGGCTCAGCAGTTAAGAGTGTTTACTATTCTTTTTTAAAAAAGTTTATTTTTGCCAGGCATGTTAGCGCACACCTTTAATCCTAGCACTTGGGAGGCAGAGGCAGGCACATAGATCTCTGTGAGTTCAAGGCCCAGCCTGGTCTACATAGTGAGTTCCAGGACAGCAGGGGCTACACGGAGACCCTGTCTCAAGAAGACCAAAAAAAGTTTATTTTATGTGTATGAGTGTATTATCTGCATATATGTAACTGTACCTGTGTTGTGCAATGCTCACAGAGGTCATAAGAGGGTATCCTATCCTGGGGCTGGAGAGATGGCCTAGCGGTTAAGAGCACCGACTGCTCTTGCAGAGGACCCAGGTTCGATCCCCGGCACCCACATGGCGGCTGAGAACCATCTGTAACTCCAATTCTAGGAGAACTCCAGTTCCAGGGGAATCTGACACCCTCTTCTGACCTCCGCAGCATTGCACGACATGGGTGCACAAACCTACATGCAGACAGTACATTCATACACATAAATAAATAAATATAAAAAAAATTAAAGAGGGTATCCAATTCCTTGGAATTGGAATTACAGACAGTTGTTAGCCATTATGTAGGTGCTTGACTCTAACCTGGGTCTTTTGCAAGAGCAGCCAGTGTTCTTAACTGCTGAAGCATCTCTCCAGGCCCTTGAGTATTTACTGCTCTTAGGAAAGATCAGAGTTTGGTTCCCAGCACCCAAGGTCTTGGGTACTTGCAGTCACATGCACAGACAAAAATATATATATATGAATAAAAATAAGCTGGGCTGGTGGTGCATGCCTTTAATCCCAGCACCTGGGAGGCAGGCGGATCTCTCTGAGTTCAAGGCCAGCCTAGTCTACATAGTGAGTAGACCAAGGAGATCCTGTATTTTGGTTTTTTTTTTTTAATTTTTATTTTGTATGTATTTGAATGTACTGTCTGCATGTAGGTTTGTGCACCCGTGTTTTGCAGTGTCGCGGAGGTCAGAAGAGGGTCTCGGATTTCCCTGGAACTGGAGTTAAAGACGGTTCTCAGCCGCCATGTGGGTGCTGGGGATCGAACCCTGGTCCTCTACAAGAACAGTCGGCGCTCTTAACTGCTAGGCCATCTCTCCAGCCCAGAGATCCTGTATTAAAAAGATTAAAAATATATAAAAAATAAAATCTTAAAATTATTAGCTCAGATGGTCCTCAAGAAAGCATAAGGATTTCTTCTGGCATCCACATTAGTGAGGCGGCGGTGGGCAGCCATCCCTCTTACAATCCTGTAGTTTTGTTCCAGTTCGCAGTGCTTACAGTTCTGGGCCAAGATTGCTATTTTGTAAAGTAAGCCTAATTTCACAACAAAATTATTCCTTTTTGTTTTTTAAATTTTGTGATCTTATTTACGTGTGTGTGTGTGTGTGTGTGTGTGTGTGTGTACATGTGTGTCTGGGTAGCCATGGAGGCCGGAAGAGGTTATTGGAAGTTACAGGCTGTTGTGAGCTGCCTGATGTGGATACTGGGAACCAAGTCCTCTGCAGGAGCAGCAAGTGCTCCTCCTGACCACTGAGCCATTTCTCTGGCCCCCTTTTTGGGTTTTTGAGCCTGAGTGGCTTTGAGTTCCAGGTCTTCCTGCCTCAGCCTTCCACCCACACAGTATCCCATGGGGCCTTGCTAACATTTTCTCCTTTATCTGTGTGTGGGGAGGGCCTGGTTGAAATTGCTGGCTTACTGCCCCTCAGCCACCTTGCACTTTGTGTGTGGGGAGGGCCAGGTTGGTATGGCTGCTGACTGCCCCTCAGCCCCTCGCACGTCCTGGTGGCCTGCTTCTTTCCCAGTAGTCAGCACCCGGTCTTCATTCCTGAAGTCCTGCTTGGGGAGAGTTCCTGTCTTGTTTTGTTTTGTTTTGTTTGTCTTTTCGAGACAAGGTCTCCCTGTAGCCCTAGCTGTCCTGGAACTCACTCTGTAGACCAGGCTGGCCTAGGATTAAAGGCATGCACCACCACGCCCAGCTTAAACCTTATTTTTCATTTATTCTGTGTGCATTCATATGGTGTGTGGTGTGTGGTGTGTGTATGCATGTGCTCCTGTGCATGTCAGAGCACACATGTGGAAGTCAGAGGACAATTTACAGGAGTTGATTCTGTTCTTTGTCTTTCCCTCTCCTGTATCTCCTTTATGAAGTTCCTTTTTCAGGGTAAATCGATGGGAGGGAGCTCCGCCCACACATTTTCAAACATTGATTGGCAGTATTTAGCTAATGATGGACTTGCTTGTTGTGTTGTGTTGTTTAAGCTCAAGCTGGCCTGGAACTCTCTATGTAGACCAGGCTGGCCTTGAACTCACAGAGATCCACCTGCCTCTGCCTCCTGAGTACTGGGATCAAAGGTGTGCACCACCATGCCTAGCTTACATTCTCCTTTTAAATTTCAGGTTATTCTTCTATGAAATGAGCTACATGAAAAAGTGACCATTTTTGCACCTTTTTCCTTTTAAGGGTCGAGTGGTGGAAAACATCTCCAAGCGATGTGGAGGGTTCCTCAGGAAGCTCAGCCTTCGAGGCTGCATTGGTGTTGGGGACTCCTCCTTGAAGTGAGTGACAGCTGCCTTGGCCACTCCATCTCAGCAGCTCCATACCAGGCATTTTCTAGACTTTTCTTTCCATTAAGTTCTTTCCCTGGTCATTTGTATAAATGAGAGAGCCATGTCTTGGGGATAACAGGTACACTCTGCTGTCTGATGGTACTCTGATGGTACAAATGGTTTGACCTGTGAGTGTAAGTTGTTCTGAGTGTCAGTGGGACAGTTGACAGAGCATGTGTAGAACTGCCACAGGGCCACAGCAGGTAGCCTGTGGGAAGTGCTTGCCACATGGGAGTTTGTTCAGCTCTCTTCTGCCTCCTTCTCACCATCCCAGTTTTGTTTGGTTGTTTGTTTGGGTTTTTATGGGATTATACTTGGGCAGTCATTCTTTTAAAGAAACAAACAGCCTTTATTGGGGCTGGAGAGATGGCTCAGAGGTTAAGAGCACTGGCTACTCTTCAGAGAGCCAGGGTTCAGTTCCCAGCACCCAAATGGTAGCTAATAATTGTCATTAATTCTAGTTCCAGGGGATCTGATGCCCTCTTCTGGCCTCATGGGCATTCCATAGCCTGGGTAGATTTACATGCAATACTTGGAGGCAGAGCTCTTATACACTTAAAATAAAACTAAACCCAAAGAATGTATTTAAAGCTGGGCATCATTGTGGTGGTACATGCCTTTAGTACCAGCTCTCAGGAGGCAGAGGCAGAGGCAGGCAGATCTCTGTGAGATCAGGCTGGCTTGGTCTACATAGTTTGTTTTCAGGCCAGTAGGGCTACAGGGAGACCCTGTCTCAAAGTTACCAAAAACAAAAACAAAAGCAAAACCAAAACCAAACGCCATCTGCCAGCTCGCTGCACTTACTGTTTCTAACTGAGCTGCAAGCTTGGTCTTTAATGTTCTCAGAGCACTTACATGATCATAGAGCTGTGCAAACTCTCATCTGATACAAAGTCTATTTTTTTATGTGTACGAATGTACTGTCTGCATGTAGGTTGGTGCACCCGTGCCGTGCAATGCTGCGGAGGTCAGAAGAGAGTGTCAGATTCCCCTGGAACTGGAGTTAAAGTTGGTTCTCAGCCACCATGTGGGTGCTGGGGATCGAACCCAGGTCCTCTGCAAGAGCAGTTGGCACTCTTAACCGCTAGGCCATCTCTCCAGCCCCACAAAGTCTATTTTATAATAAAGTTTTGAGTATCTCATAAAATTTATTGAACATCTGCATCCAAAAGATGGAGCACAGCGTCCCCTCCTGTGGTCTCACTCCTTCACGCTTGTGGTCGTGGCAAGGCAGGAACTGCAGCTAGCTGGGAGTATCTTACTGCCTGCACTAGTCAGATTTGGTCACTGTGACCAAAATACCTAAGAAACAACTTAGGAAACAATCAAGGAAAAATTTATCTTGGCTCAGAGTTTCAGAGGGAGGTTCCATCTGTGGCTGTCTGGCCTCAAGTACTCGTAGAGTATTACGGTGGTGGGGTGTGTGGCAGAGCCAAGGACAGAGCTCCCAAGAGCCCACCCCTCACAACCGGCTTCCCCCAGCTGGGCCCCACCTCCCAAAGCTCCCACAGCTTGCACCACCAGGGGGACATGGGAAAACCAAAATTCCAAGTAATATTTCTTTTTTGGTCTTTTCCAGACAGGGTCTCCCTATAGCCCCAGCTGTCCTGGAACTCACTCTGTAGACCAGGCTGGCCTTGAACTCACAAAGATCCGCCTGCCTCTGCATCCCAAGTGCTAGGATTAAAGGCGTGCGCCACCACGCCCAGCTCCAAGTAAGATTTCTACTAAATGAATATGATAGTCACACAGTCGTAAGTGAAAAAAATCCCAAGTCCAACCACAGCTACCCTGTGGGGTCCAGAGAGCACAGCCTTCTTGTACTCGGCCACCTCTGCTCTTCCAGTCTTTCTGCCCCCTCTTCTGCAGTGGTTCCCGAGCCCTGGGAGGACAGGGTGTGATGCAGGTGTCCCACTCAGCGCTCTGGCCAATCTTCTGTGGTTTGTGTAGAGTGTGGCAGCAGGCAGTGGTTTTCCTCGGCGTTTCTCTGTCCACAGTGCGGCTGGGTATCTCAGGCACTCTGCTGTCCACAGAGCTGCTGGGTATCTCAGGCACTCTGCTGTCCACAGAGCTGCTGGGTATCTCAGGCACTCTGCTGTCCACAGAGCTGCTGGGCATCTCAGGCACTCTGCTGTCCACACTGCTGGGCATCTCAGGCACTCTGCTGTCCACAGAGCTGCTGGGTATCTCAGGCACTCTCTGCTGTCCACAGAGCTGCTGGGCATCTCAGGCACTCTGCTGTCCACACTGCTGGGTATCTCAGGCACTCTGCTGTCCACAGAGCTGCTGGGCATCTCAGGCACTCTGCTGTCCACACTGCTGGGCATCTCAGGCACTCTGTGCTGTCCACAGAGCTGCTGAAATGTCTGCAGATCATTGATACACTTAAATTTTTTTTTTTAATTTTGGGGGCTGGAGACATGGCTCAGCAGTTAAGAGCTCTGACTGCTCTTACAGAGGACCTGAGGTTCTAGTCTCAGCACCCACATGGCAGCTAAGAACCATCTTTAAGTTGGGTGTGGTGATGCACACCTTTAATCCTAGCACTCAGGAGGTAGAGGCAGGACAGCTGGGGCTATAGGGAGACCCTGTCTCAAAAAAAAATTATTTTTGCAAATCTCATGCAATACATTTTCATCATGTTTAGATCCCTTCCCATATCTTCACCCCTTCTAACTCCCATAGAAATATATATATATATTATAAATACATGGCCTATAGAGTCAGGTTCATGTCTCCACATGCCCTTCAGTATGGGTTCATCCACTGGAGCCTAGTCACTTTACTGAGACTCCCCTTCAATGAGATGGAATCTCCCATTCCCAGTGTCATTGGTTGCCAGTAGTTCCTTAGAGGGTGCTGGGAGTTCTTCTCGCTTCCCCACGTCTGTGCTGGGCTTCCGTGGACTTGCACGCGCGGTCAGCATTGCTGTGAGCTCCTTGAGGAACTGACCAGCTGTCGGAAAGCTCGTCTCCTGTGCTCGTCCACCTCCTCTGGCTCCTACTGTGATCCCTGGGCCTTGGGAGGAGGAGTTTGATCTAGGTGTCTCCTCAGGGACAAGCACTCTGCAGCCTCGGGTTCAGTTGTGGGTCTCAGTGTTAATCACCATCTGCTGTGTAACGAAACCCCTCTGGTGGGAGCTGAGAGATACATTAATTAAGGCAGGTCTGGGAAAGTTCCCAGATCTGGGGGTCCATGATGGTCATAAAAAAGCAGAAATGGCTGGCACAAGGAGGTGGGGGGGGGGAGGTGACGTATGAAGGCCTTTTAAAAAATTATTTAAAAAAAAAAAGGCCGGGCGTGGTGGCGCACGCCTTTAATCCTAGCACTTGGGAGGCAGAGGCAGGTGGATCTCTTGTGAGTTCAAGGCCAGCTTGGTCTACAGAGTAAGCTCCAGGCCATCTGGGACTAAAGGGAGACCCAGTCTAAAAATGCAAAAAAAAAAATTTATTTATTTTTATGTATAAGAATGTACTGTCTACATGTAGGTTGGTGCACCCATGTAGTGCAGTGCCACTGAGGTCAGAAGAGGACATCAAATTCCCCCAGAACTGGAGTTAAAGATGGTTCTTAGCCACCATGTGGCTGCTAGGGATCGAACCTGGGTCTTCTGCAAGAGCAGTCGGTGCTCTTAACCGCTGAGCCATCTCTCCAGCCCCATGAAAGCCTTTTTAAGGAGTGTTTTCACTGATTTTTGAGAGCTCTCCATAGGTTTTGCTACAAGTGTCTGTGCAGGTTGGTGTGTGCTCTGGAAATGCTTTCTTCCCATCTGTGGCTTGTCTTTTCATTCTCTTAACTGATCATCTGAAGGGAAATTTTTAATCTTTTTTTTTAAATTTTTTTATTTTATTTATTTCTGTATGTGTATGAATGTACTGTCTGCATGCAAGTTTGTGCACCCCTGTCGTGCAATGCCGCGGAGGTCAGAAGACGGTCTCGGATTCCCCTGGAACTGGAGTTCTCCTGGAATTGGAGTTTCAGACGGTTCTCAGCTGCCATGTGGGTGCTGGGGATCGAACCCGGGTCCTCTGTAAGAGCAGTCGGCGCTCTTAACTGCTAGGCCATCTCTCCAGCCCCGGGAAATTTTTAATCTTAATGAATTGCACTTCCTCAGCTTCTATTCTATGGAACATGCCTTTAGTGCCTTATAAAAGAACGTGCTGGGGCTGGAGAGATAGCCTAGCGGTTAAGATCGCCGACCGCTCTTACAGAGGACGCCGGTTCGATCCCCAGCACCCACATGGCGGCTAAGAACCGTCTGAAACTCCAATTCCAGGAGAACTCCAGTTCCAGGGGAATCCGATACCCTCTTCTGACCTCCGCGGAGTTGCCCGAGCAAGGGTGCTCCCAACTTGCAATGCCGACAGTACATTCCTTACCCATACAGATAATAATTACAATTAATAAAAACAAAAAAAAAAAAAAAAAAAAAAAAAAAAAAGAACGTGCCCTGACCCTAAGGCCATAAAGATCTGTGCTTTCCTTGTATAAGTTTATAGTTTAAGCCTTAAATACAATTTGAATTTGAGGGGCAGTGTGGTGACTGGACCATGCGGGGGAGCATCCCACCGAGCCGTGCTCCTGACCCAGCTGGTTTTATAATGACATAAGGTAACATCAGGTTTGATTTCTCCTGTGGACATCCAGTTATTCTAGCACAGTTTGCCTATCTTACACCAAGCTACATTTTCTTTAATAACCAGCACATCTCCTGCCCTCAGCTCTTGCCTTATTTGGAGAGTCTCCTTTGATATGCCTGCTAGTCCCATCTCAGCCATTTAATTTTCATATAGAAACTTTTTTTTTGGCCTTTTTTGAGACAGGGTCTCCCTTTAGCCCAGCTGGCTGGAGTCCCGTATACACCAGGCTGGCCTTGAACTCAACGAGATCTGTTTGCCTCTGCCTCCCAAGTGCTGGGATTAAAGGCATGTGCCACAGGTACTCTCTGATATTTAAACTTGAATGTATGCATTTTCTCTTCTGTTTCCTTTTTTTAGACAGGGTCTCATTGTTCATTATGTAGTTGCTGGCTGGAACTCAGTATGTAGACCAGCTGGCTTCTTTTTTTTTTTGTATGTGTATAAATGTACTGTCTGTATGCAGTTTGTGCCCCCGTGCGTTGCCGCGGAGGTCAGAAGAGGGTCGTGGTTCCCCTGGAACTGGAGTTCTCCTGGAATTGGAGTTTCAGATGGTTCTTGGCTGCCATGTGGGTACTGGGGATCAAACCCGGGTCCTCTGTAAGAGTGGTCGGCGCTCTTAACCACTAGGCCATCTCTCCAGCCCCCGAGGCTGGCTTCTAAATCACAGACATCCACCTGCCTCTGCTTCCACACCAGGCCAAAAGTCTTTTCAAGCAAGCAAACTTAAACCCTTTTCATGTTTCTGTGTAATATTTAAGGTTTACTGTAGCTACATGGTATTCTGTAATATTTATAACTTTCAGTGTCCTTATCTGCTAGTTTTGCTGTGTCAGCTTTGAGTAGACTTCAATAGAATGAATTGTCTCTTCATTATAAATATATTTTTCTCCTTCAGAGATATAGCGGGTTTTTTGTTTTTTTTCAGTGGTAGACAACAGCAATTTTTTTGTTGGGTGAGGGACATTTTCATATTCCTCTAGATTCTCTTGAGTTTCCCTCTGGGATGCACTTGAGCCACTTGGGAACTGTTCTTTTTAGGACTTATTCTTTGTTGGGCTTGGGACTGGTGGGTTGTAGCTCGGGGGTAGAGGACTTGCGTAGCATGGGTGAGGCATGGTGTTCAATCTCCAGTATACATAAGAGTCAATCAATCCATTACTTAATTAAAAGATTCCTTAGGTTGGGCAGAGTAGCATTTAGCAAAACCCTTCTCAGAAGCCAGTGATCACTTTTTTACTTTGACCAGTGGGAGTGGCCAGTTGGTCCCGTCTAAGGCTTCTGGTAGCTCCGCCCCAGTCTGGTAGCTCCCTGGCCTGGGCACCTAAGGGCTACACTCTGCTGCTGGCCTGCTTGTGTGTCAGCTCTCACACTCTTCCAGCTGTCCTGATCTTCCTGGACGGTGGCCTCTTGCAGAGGACCTAGGTTTGATTCCCAGCACCACCCGCATGGTGCTAACAACCATCTGTAACTCCAGTTCCAAGGGAATTCAACACCTTCTGACCTCAGGAGGCATTGCACAACATGGGTGCACTTACACACATGCAGGCAATACAATCCTACACACACACACACACACACACACACAGGCTTTGGGTACCCAATGGAAGAGCCAGCACTCAGTCCTCTGAGACTTCTGATGTATTTCAGGAGGATGCAGGTTGTCTGGGGCCTGGAGCACCCTGGCAGGGAATGTTGAGTAGAGGGCGCATAGATTTCTGCTTCTGGTCTTCTACCAACACACGCCATCCATGCAGCTGCACTTCATGACCCCCAGTCCTCTCCAGTAAATGGACAGGTCTCAATACTAATAACGATCTCTCTCCATGAACAGAGAGGAAAGGCCCTTGGGTACCAACTGCCTTGCTTCACACCGACTTGACAATAGAGGAGGAACAGGAAGCCAGGCCTTCACCTTCAGATGATCGCTAAGATCGGCTGAAGGAGGGCTTTGCTTCACAAAGTGAAATAGGGGCTAGCAGCAGAGGCAGTGCCCCCTATCTTTGCCAGCCTCTGTAGTTACTTTTTATTTGCATGAATTAAGCAGAGTTTGAAAAGCACTCTGAGTGGATGGTTATGCTGCCCTCTAGTGGCCACTGGTAACTTGCAGCCACCAGAGCAACTTGTGAACATTTTCTCCACCCTTGAGTTTATTCACTCTTGCAGGGTATTCCGATCTTTTATATAGGTGTTTTTTTGTTTGTTTGTTTGTTTTGTTTTGTTTTTGTCTTTTTGGGACACAGTCTCCCTGTAGCCCCAGCTGCCCTGGAACTCACTATATAGACCAGGCTGGCCTTGGTCTGTATAGTGAGTTCCGCCCTGCCTCTGCCTCCTGAGTGCTGGGATTAACGGCGCGCACTGCCACGCCCAGCTATAGCTTTGTTTTAAATCAAGTTTTCGCCGGGCGTGGTGGCCACGCCTTTAATCCTAGCACTTGGGAGGCAGAGGCAGGCGGATCTTTGTGAGTTCAAGGCCAGCCAGGTCTACAGAGTGAGTTCCGGGACAGCTGGGGCTACAGGGAGACCCTGTCTCGAAAAGACTAAAATAAATAAATAAATAAATAAATAAATAAATAAATAAATAAATAAATAAATAAATAAAGTTTTCTTGCTACTTGGAAAAAAGATGTTTTTCTCATTTTAGGACTTTTGCACAGAACTGCCGAAACATTGAACATTAAACCTCAATGGTTGCACAAAAATCACAGACAGGTAAGGAGTGGGAATGAGTTTGGGGACAAAGTGGCCAGAGGAAGAGAGGGGGGAGAAAAACCAAGTTGGAGATATCTTTAGTGCATCTGCCTTTCTTCCAGCACGTGTTACAGCCTTAGCAGATTCTGTTCCAAGTTGAAACACCTGGATCTCACCTCCTGTGTGTCTATTACAACCGGTTCCTTGAAGGGCATCAGGTGAGCTTGGCATTTGGGGTTCAGAAAGATACCCAGTGTGGGTGGGAAGATGGCTGAGTCTGTAAAGTCTGTAAGGACCTGAGCTCCAGCCGGAAACCACACAAAGAGCCACAGAGCCAGGCATGATGGCACATGCCTGTAAGCCCCAGGAGACAGCAGGAGCCCTGGGGCTCAGCCAGTGGATCTGAGCTGCTGAGCTCCAGGCTGGGGGGCGGGGGGGGGGGGGGAGAAGGGGGACCACGTGATGAGGAAGGATGACATGCAGGCAAAAGACAGTCGTGAAAGAGGCTTCGAAGCTCCTTGTTTCTGTGGTTTCAACTCTGTCCGGCTTTCTTCTCTTGTGTGTGTGGGTGCCTGAAATCGTAGAGGCCAGGCAAGGTGGTAAAGATGTTTAATCCCTGCAGAGGCAGAGGAACAGTAAGTTCCAGGCCAGCAGGGGCCACGGAGAGACCCTGTCTCTGAAAAAAAGGAGAAGTTGATAGTGAAAATGTAAAAGCTGCCAGGCGTGGTGGCACACACCTTTAATCCAGCACTCAGGAGGCAGAGGCAGGTGGATCTCTATGAGTTCAAGGCTAGCATGATCTACATAGCCAACTCCAGGCCAACAGGGACTAAAGGGAGACCCTGTCTCAAAAAGACAAAAAAAAAAAAAAAAAAGTAAAAGCTTAGGCAGAGCCAGGCGTGGTGCACACCTTTATAGCATTTAGGAGACAGAGGCAGGTGGATCTTTGTGAGTTCAAGGCCAGCCTGGTCTACAGAGTGAGTTCCAGGACAGCTGGGGCCACAGGGAGACCCTGTCTGAAAAAGACAAAAAAAAAAAATAAAATAAAAAAAGCTTAGGCAGAGCCCCCTGGCTTCAGAATGACCATATGGAGTTTGGAATGGCCAAGTGTCTGGCTGTTAGTCTGATGCTTTTACTTGTGAATCCGTTACCATAAAGTAATATTCTTTTTGGTCTTTTTGAGACAGGGTCTTCCTGTAGTCCTGGCTGGCCTGGAACTCACTATGTAGACCAGGTTGTCCTTGAACTCACAGAGATCTGCTGAGATTAAAGGCATGTAGTACCACATTCAGCTACCATAAAAGTGATTTAAAAAAAATGAAAAAAAGTTGGGAATTAATTGAGGAAAACACCTAGACCTCACACATACAGAAACATGTTCACGTATCCCCAGCACACACCAAAAAGCAACCTGGTATAGTGAGCAGCTTGGCATGTCTGCACCCTCCCCAAGTGCTCTCATTGGTGTGAGGAGGAGGAGGCTCAGCCAGGTCCCAGACTGACTCCCTTCCTGCCCTGCTGATGTACAAAGTTGCACACAGTACTTTTGTTCCTTGTTCTCAGTGAAGGCTGCCGGAACCTGGAATACCTGACCCTCTCCTGGTGTGACCAGATAACGAAGGATGGCATTGAGGCGCTGGTTTGGGGGTGCTGGGGCCTGAAAGCCTTGCTCCTGAGGGGCTGCACGCAGGTACAGGGGACCATACAGGTGGCCAGACAGTTCTTGTTGTGGTCATCTCAGTGCCAGGCCAGTTCTCTCACCTGGATTCTATCCTTTTGTTTTCTCCATCTACTCAGTTAGAAGACGAAACTCTGAGACACATTCAGAACTACTGCCACGAGCTCGTGAGCCTCAACCTGCAGTCTTGCTCAGTGAGTAGACACCTGCACAGGATACTGCTGTCTGCCTACTCTCAGGCAGCCTGCTGCAGAGATGGCTGGCAGATGGCCTGACTTCCCGTCCTCTGTTCTTACTGAAGCTGTGTGTCAGGAAACAAAAGAATAAGCCATCGTGTTCAGCCAGAAGCCACTGACATCTCCAGGGATGCTATAAATCAGTCTTGTTAATTTTGTACAAAGAGAGAGAGGGGAGGTAGGGAGGTAGGGAAGAGGAGGAAAGAAAGAGACAGGCAGGCACACAGGATCTCACTGTCTGGAACGTGACATCCCCCTGCCTCAGCAGACTGAAGGGTGGAATGGCAGATTTGGACCACCACACCTAGCTGGCTCTTTGAAAACAAAAACTGAGAAATCTTGTCAGGAATGCTGTGGACAAGTCACTAACTGCAGGGCCTGAACAGTGCATCCTCAATGTCATTTAAAAATATTTATTTTATTTATTTACTTGTTTTTATTTTACGTGTACGAGTATTTTGCATGTATGTATTTAAGTGCACCTCTGTCCTGCAGTGCCTGAGGTTAGAAGAGGGTGTTGGAACCCCTGGAACTGAAAGACGGGTATCAGCTGCCATGTGGGTGCTGGGAACCAAACCCAGATCCTCTGCAAGAGCAGCCAGTTGCTCTGAACCACTGAGTCATCTCTCCGGCCCCTCAGTCTCATTTTTTTAAACTTACACCCAGAGGTGGTGGCACCTGTGCTTGCTCAGTGAGAACAGCACAGCGGGCAGGGCGATGGCTGTCAGGAAAGTTCTTGGTGTGCAAGCACAAGGACCCGAGTGTGATCGCCACAACTCCAGGAAAAGCTGAGCATTGTGGCGAGTGCTTGTCATCCCGGTACTGGAGAGGCAGAGGCAGGAGGGCCTGAGCTCACTGGCCAGCTAGCCTAGTCTACTTGTCAAGTCCTAAGGCAGTGAGAGACTTACTGGACAGCACCCAAGGAACATCACCTGAGGTTGTCCTGTCTTCCATGCACTGTCCTCTGGTTTCATGTGTGCACATATGCATGTACACACATGTACCTGATACGCATGCAGAAGCAGCAGCTTTGTAAGTAAAGGGCATATACAAGAGCACAGCAACCTTCCTCACTGCTTCTGTGTGTAAGTAAAGCATGTTCACGGGGACACACACACACACACACACACACACACACACACACTCCCAAGGGGAACAGAGATTTCGAGAAAAGTGAGAGAAAGAATGAATCTTAGTCTTTTGTTTTCTGAGACAAGATCTTGCTATGTAGCACTGGCTGTCCTGGAACTCACTATGTGGACCAGACTAGCCAGGAACTGAGATCCACCTGCCTCTGCCTGCTGAGTGCTGGGATTAAAGGTGTGCTACCACATCTGACTGGTTCTTGAGGCGGGGCTTCACTATATTGTCCAGGATGAACCAGAACTTGCAATTTTTCTGTCATAATTCCCAAGTTCCAGGACTACAGGCAAGTGGCACCCCACCTGGCCTGCTTCCATCTTGTTTATGTCTTAGGGGAAACTGTGGGGAGTGAGGGTCAGAGCCTGTTCCCCACCCTCCTCCCACATTCTGCTTCAGGGCTGGCCTGACTTCTTCCTCTCATGATCTTCTTGCAGCGCATCACTGATGATGGAGTGGCGCAGGTGTGCAGGGGCTGCCACCGGCTGCAGGCTCTGTGCCTCTCCGGCTGCAGCAACGTCACCGACGCATCTGTCACAGCCCTGGGCCTGAACTGCCCCAGACTGCAGTGAGTATGACCAGCCTTTTGCCTTGTTGTTGGCCAGTGTGGCTGGGCTGCGGGCAGAGGAAGGCTGGCCAGCAGGTGGAGAGCTGGGGATGGACCATGAGCCGTTGGACTGTTGGGAGCTGAAGCTAATGCATCAATTCTTGATTAGTTTCACACACTCGCCCCTAATTTGCCTCATGTTGATGCTTTGACTATCAGAGTGATCTGATGGACAGGGATAGTGTCTGCTAAACCTGTCTCTAAGCAGATAAAAGGAGGGGACTGTCACCACCACTTGCTATAATCTCTAATAGGAAGAAAGGTTTTGTTGAATCAATTCCTGTTCTCAGAGAAATATGTCTTCTGGGGCTAGAGAGATGGCTCAGCGGTTAAGAGCACCAACTGTTATTGCAGAGGATGCGGGTTTGATTCCCAGCACCCTCATGGTGGTTAAGAAACATCTTTAAGCCAGGTGTGGTGGCATATGCCTTTAGACCTAGCACTTGGGAGGCAGAGGCAGGCAGATATCTGTGAGTTCCAGTCCAGCTGGGGCTATAGGGAGACCCTGTCTCAAAAAGAAAAGAAAGGGGAAAAAAATGTCTTCATTGGCAGCCACAAGTGTTAGAGCTTTAATTGCAGTGCCTCAGAGCCTGGGCTCTGAGCTAGCTCTGTGCTAGACACTGGGCACTCCATTTTAACCTCAATCCACGTGAGCAGACTTGCAAAGGGAAAAATGAGACTTAGAGGAAAATCAATTTCTGATCTCATGATGAATAAGAAGAATGTGAACCTGTAGATTTCTGTCTTTGCTATCCATGGGGACTTTAGTCACAGCCCTCCCTGACCTCACACTGCTTGTCTACCAGGAGGGGCAAGACCAGAAGTGCAGCATGGCACAGAGCAGAGCAGGCTGAGTGTGCACTGACAGGGCGCTTCTGCTCACCGTGCTGCTCTTCTCTCCTGTTGCCCCTCCCTAGAATTCTGGAGGCTGCCCGATGCTCTCATTTGACTGATGCCGGCTTTACACTCTTAGCTCAGGTAAGGCATAGATCTCTAAAGACAAAACCACACTGTAACCTCGCCTTCCTAATTCAGAGTGATTTGGAGTGGTTTGGGGGAGTCAAATAAGCTTCAGAAACAAGCTGGTAGACCAGAATCCTGGGGTGGGTTTTATACCTTCTCTAGCTAGCCAGAATTCTTGGGAGGTCCTAGCAGGCATGTCTATCTTTTCAGTACCGTGACATGACTCTGTTGCCTACAAAGTTCATGTTGAAAACTATGCAACTGAGTTTTTTTTAAATTTATGTGTATGAATGTACTGTCTGCATGCAGGTTTGTGCACCCGTGTCATGCAGTGCCGCGGAGGTCAGAAGAGGGCATCAGATTCCCGTGGAACTGGAGTTCTCCTGGAATTGGAGTTACAGACGGTTCTCAGCCACCATGTGGGTGCTGGGGATCGAACCCGGGTCCTCTGCAAGAGCGGTTGGCACTCTTAACCACTAGGCCATCTCTCCAGCCCCTGAGTTTTTAAAAATTCACAAAAATCTCAGGGTTTGAGTGTTGACCATTTTGTGCTGGGCCACATTGATATAATTACCCTTGGCCATACACAGCCCATAGACCAGTTAGACATGCCTGCAGAGGATTCTAGAATGGATTTAGGTCTCAGTCATTTGGTAAGGAGGAACCACCCAGAGTAGCACTTCCTGTTCAGCAGTAGGTGCCCTTCCTGTGTGGAGCCCAGCGCGGCCTCTGTGCAGTATCTCCTGTCTGGTCTGTGCTCTGCCCTCTGATGATCTTCCATTCTTCCAGTGTTATCATGGGGTCTTCATCCCCCCCCCCATGGGGCTGAGCACCTATTCCCAGGCCCTCCTAGAGTCTGGTCTGTGGTGGAGGGGAGTGTTTCCAGGTTGAGGGATGCAGCTCAAGGCAGTCCCTTCCCACATTCAAAGTGACTGACTCAGAGGGCAGCCACTCACAGGGACCCACCGCTCAGTGGCAGAGAACGAGGAGTGCAGGCCTGCACAATGGGCTGTCTTGTGGCTTCTTTCAGAACTGCCATGACCTGGAGAAGATGGACCTTGAGGAGTGTGTCCTGGTGAGTGGAGTCCTGCCTGCTCGTCAGAGCTGCCTAGTTCCCACAGGAGCCACAGCCACAGGCTGCCATCGTCCCAGCATGGTGGCAGGGGCTGGGATCCCCTTAGGCCCCAGCAGTGGAACTTGTGAGCATTTGGCTATTATAGGTCATCTGACCCCCAAACTTAGAGCTCCATCTAGTCTAAATCTGAGTCTCCTTTCATTTTTCATGGACCCAGTTGGAGAAAGGAACTTGCATGTCCTGATATAGGGTAACTGCAGGGAAGAGTCCAGGCCGGAGAAGAGTTGTGCCTCCCTGAAGTAGGCAGTTTGAGGTTGCAGGCAATGACTTTAGCCCTTGGTTTTAATTCTCTTTTGTACTTTCCAATCCCCATGTTCAGAGACCCCAGGATTGTGGGGGGCTGACATGGAAGCTACACTGACACAGGATGTTTCTCTCCAGATAACGGACAGCACACCCATCCAGCTCCCCATTCACTGTCCTGAGCTGCAGGCCCTGGTGAGTCTGAGCTTCTTGTGATAGTAACAACCCTGTCAGAATGGAAGGGCCCATCTCCTCAGCACGTCCTGTGGGCCCTTCTGTAAAGCTGCCAGAATCCTTGTTGGGCTAACTTGGGCGGCTCCGGTTTGCATATGAATGTTACTGCTTCTAGTATAGGATGTGAACCTGATGGAGCCCTATGACCCCACAGGTTCAATCAACCCTGTGTTCATCTTGCTGGGCAGCGTGAAAGTGAGCATGTTAAAGCATCACAATCTTAAACTAAAGACTGGGGCCATCCTCATGTTCTTTTGGGAAAAGCAGTCTGTGTGTTCTGAAAGATCTCAGCAGGCCAGCAGGTGTGGTGGTGCACACCTTTAATCCCAGCACTCTGGTAGCAGAAGCAGGCAGATCTCTGCGAGTTCAAGGCCAGCCTGGTCTACATAGAGAGTTCCAGGACAGCTGGGGCTACAGGGAGATCCCATGGGGGGAGGGTGGTGCTGGAAGATCCAACAGCAGGCATCCCTGGAAACAGGGCCACCCCCCACCCTGATCCTGGGAATATCTCCCAGTAGACAATATTCCTTCCCCTGGGGTTTCTGGGCAATGAAAAACCCTTTCTATCTAGTTCCCTACTTTTATATGTGATATTTCCAGAAACCGTAAGAAACCGGACTAAATGAGCTATAACCAGAAGCCAGCTAGGTAGAGGTGCACTGCACTTGGGAGGCTGAGACACAAAGACTGCAAATTTGAGCTCAGCATGGGCTCAAATACACAGACTTTCTTCAGAAACCTATGTTAGAGCCCAAATTAAAAAACACCAAGAATAATTAGCAGAAAAGCAGGGTAAGGTCGTAACTCAGCTTGTAGCATACCGATTGACTCTACAGAGCCATCCTGGGGTTCCCCTGCCAGACCTGTTCTCATATTGGCAAGCACAAAGGTGACTCTTCAGGCAACAAACACCAAGCTCATCCTTGGCTCTGAAATACCAAGGCTCCTCAAGGGTAGACTGTGAAAGAACACACGGTCCCGGAACTCCTGCAGTGCCTCTTCTGCCCTAACAATTTGAGGGCAATTTCAAGCGCAGGTTTTGTTTGAAGTAAATTTGTAAGGCAGTGGTCCCAAATGTATGCTTGAGCACAGCCTCACCAGAGTGTACCATGGCACAAGTGTGTGTTGTGTGTCTCCTCTACAGGCCTTGGACTGGGGCAGGTGGCCTTGAAAGAGCAGCTCAGGAAGTCAGACAGGATAAGGGTGTGTGTGTGTGTGTGTGTGTGAGAGAGAGAGAGAGAGAGAGAGAGAGAGAGAGAGAGAGAGAGTGGCACCTCCCAGTCTTGCAGAGCAGAGGCAGCAGTACTATTGGGAAAACTATTCTGAAGGTTAAATTAATGGCTTCTATTTTTTAGTGAAGATCTTCAAGGAAGAAATGAGGGCAGGAAACACCTGCCCAGTTTCTAAGGCTTCAGCTTCACAAGCTTTTCCCTGGGCCAAACCCTCGGGAATCACGCTGTGAACTCCACTGGTGAAAGGGCCTTGTGCTCATAAACCAAATCCAGACCGCGAATCAAAAGGGAAACCAGTGTCTTACAGTAGGTGAAAGGAATACTTGCAAATAAGTTCTAGACTCAGCATAAAGAGCAGCCCCTGGATGCGGTGGAACTGTACAAAGGAGGGCCAGCTCTCCTTGCTGATGCTTGGGTAGACACCTCCAATTTAAGTAGAACCACTAAGTAACTGGGAAAATGATGTAACAAAGAGTAGTATCTTGCGTTTCTTGCCCCACTGTGTGCTAGGCACCTCTTTTATCACCCACTGCAACCACTGACTAATCACTAACAGTCACCCAGGTGATGTCTTCTCCTTCCCCACTCATCCTAAACACAGTCAGTTGTTCTGTAAGACCCATGTTCCTCTTGGACACAGTGTCATCCTGCTCATGACTTGCTCTCCACAGCTGAGTCAGCCTGGAAGCAGGAGCAAGAGTAAGATTTAGGATACTCAGGACATTTGACAGAGACCCCAGGTAGGTGTTGGGGTGAGGGAGAGAAGGCTTACAGAGAGGCAGGGGCTATAGCCCTATTCCTATTCCCCCGATGTCCACAGGCCTCACAAAGTCTAGTGGTCTACAGTTACTGTTTTTTGGCGGAAACAGTGGAGTGGACCAATCTGGTTTGCTCCACATCATTTGCTCCCAAGTGAAGGGCTCTGGCTACTTCTGAACTTGTAGACATCACAGGCTGTCAAGCTGCCCAAGAACCATAAGGCTGCTCCCTCTGGTCCACAAGCAGTTCTTCCTGGGTGCTCATGGGTGTTATACCAGCTGCTGGAACAAACCCCAGCTCTATTGGATGAGATGCACATGAACTCATGGTCAGTCTTCTGATAAAACCATGGTATTATACAAAATGTTCCTGTTTGGAAGTCCAATTTATTGGCTGTGAGCAGCCTTCTGATGCTGGTTTGTTATTTATGTGTATGAATGTTTTGCCTGCAATTATGTGTGTGCACCATGTATGTGCAATGCCCATGGAAGCCAGAAGAGGGTGTTGCATCCCTGGGAACTGTAATTTCTTATATGTGTTAGCTGCCATGTGAGTGCTAGGAACCAAACCCAGGTCCTTTGGAAGAACAGCTGGTGCTCTTAACTGCTGAGCCAACTCTAGCACTTACCTGTATTTTTATGTCTGTAAGAGACATGTAATTGAGTCTTGATTTTTACCTAGTTTAGTTTTTATTTTCTTGAGACAGGGTCTCTTTTACTAGCTAGTCTAGAACTTGTTATATAGAAGACTGGTCCCATCTCAGAAGATTCACCTGTCTCTGTCTCCCAAGTCCTGGGACTAAAGGAGTGCACCATCATGCCTGGCTTATTTTATTTAGGCTCTGTGTGTTGTGTGGTATGTACACATCTGTGCTCTCAATCCCCTGGAGCTAGTTACAGGCAGTTCTAAATTGCCTTATGTGGGTGCTGGGAATGGAACTCAAGCCCTCTGGAAGAGCAGTATGTACTTATAACTGCTGAGCCATTTCTTTCAGCACCCCAGTCTAAAGCCACTCACCACAGTTTCTTCCAGGGAGCTGCAGAGGCAGACACATGGCAGTCATCAAATGCTGAGAATTCTCAGTCTTAGAGCTGTCTATCGGGTAGGAATACCTTTCGGAAGATACCTGAGCTGAAGGCAGCGTGCTAGCAGTGGGTCTACCCTGAAAGAACAGCTGAGGAAGCACTCTTTAGATTAAGTGTTGGGAGAATGTGGAGAAACTGGAGCCCTTGTACACAGCTGTTGACGATGTAAAATGGTGCTGCTATGGCAGATCTCCAGACACTAAAAACTTCAGTGTATGATTTAGCTGTCCTACTTCTGGTTATACAAATAAATGGGAGATGTGCACACCCGTACCTACAAACATTATTCCACAGCACCCAAGAAGAAGAAACCCTGATGTCCATTAGTGGGTAAAGGAAATGTACATACATACATAAGGAATATTATTCAGATGGAAGGAGGAAAATCCAGAGGCATGCTTCAGGATGAGTCTCAAAGACATTATGCCAAGTAAAATAAACCAGTCCCCAAAAGACATGTCTTCTCCCAAGTGTCCCCATCTTCCTGAGGCATCTAGATCTGTACAAGCAGACAATAGTGCAGTGGCTTCTGGTAGGGGGGAAGGGAGGTGAGTTGTCCAGTGTACACAGAGGCTCACACTTCACATGGCAAAAGGCTCAAGCACCACACCAAAGCATAATGAGAATACCAGAACAAAGCTATATACTTTCATCTGAACACAGTAATAGAAAGATAACAGAAAAAATCCTAGAACTAATCCAAGTAAAAAGGGACTTTTAAAAATGTTTAACTCATGGGAGTAAAAATAGCACATCAAATTTTTGTTTCATACACCCTGGGGAAGCTGTCCAATCTGGAATTATCAATGAGGAAACTGCTAGGAGAACTACTTAAGTGTCACTTGGGTCTGTAAATCCAGCTGAGTGAAATCTTTTTCCATTAGCAAGATGCTAGTAATGTGAGTCTAAAGGTTCATGGTCTGTTTGTCAAAACCTTCAAAGACAGTAAATCACAACTGAATTGTGGCTGTTTGCACATTTTGTTTTAAATGTGTATATTTTGCCTGCACGTATGTTTAAGTGCACCCATGTCATGCAATGCTGGCAGAGACCAGAAAAGACAGATCCTTTGGAACTGTAATTATGAATGATTGTTAGCTACCATATGGGTGCTGGGAACCAAACCCAGGCCCTTTGCAAGAGCGGTCAGTGCTCTTAGTTGCTGAGCCATCTCTCCAGCCTGTTTATACATTTTTGTCTTTTTGAGACAGGGTCTCCCTGTAGCCCCAGCTATCCTGGAACTTACTATGTAGACCAGGCTGGCCTTGAACTCACAGAGATCCACCTGCCTCTGCCTCCCAAGTGCTTTTAAAGGTTTGTGTCACCACACCTGACTGTTTACACATTTTTAATGAACAAGGAAAAACCTCGGGCCCTACGAAAATTGATAATTTGGCTTTAACACTGCTCTCCATGGTGTTAACTTGAAATGTGCATTTCCTTTTTCAGGGGGGGGGCTAAAAAGCTGGGTGCCATGGTCTTGATGCAGCAAATATGGCCAAAGTCCCAGGGCTCTGTTAGCTCCTCCTTGCCTAAGGAATCAGTGTCTTGGTCATTTTGTGCTGCTTTTTCAGAATGCCACAGACTAAGAACTTAAAAAACATAAAAAACATATTCCCAGCCGGGTGTGGTGGTGCACACCTTTAATCCTAGCACTTGGGAGGCAGAGGCAGATGGATCTTTGTGAGTTCAAGGCCAGCCTGATCTACAGAGCGAATTCCAGGACCGCTGGGGCTACAGGGAGACCCTCGAAAAGACCAAAAAAAAAAAATCCCCATAGTAATGGATGTTGGAGATTCAAAACTGATAGGATGTCAATTTGGTAGGTTTTTTCTGTGTGTGTGTATGGTTGTTTTCTTTTTGCTGTCATCTCGCAGAAGACAAGCACAAAGGAGGGAGATGTGAAGTGCATTCACAGCCTCAAGCACTTCATTCATTCACAAAGAAGCCCATCCCTACTGCATGGGATTCAATCCCCAGCATGTGCTTTCCAGGGCACATAACAAACCATTACCCTGGGATATTCATGAGCCAGCTTCCAAGCTGGAGCCTAGAATGGCGGTCCTATGAACCATCCTATCTCCCCTCTCAGAGCCTGTCCCACTGTGAGCTCATCACAGATGATGGGATCCTACACCTCAGCAATAGCACCTGTGGGCACGAGAGGCTGCGAGTGCTGGAACTAGACAACTGCCTCTTCATCACTGATGTCGCCCTTGAGCACCTAGAGAACTGCCGGGGCCTGGAGCGGCTGGAGCTGTATGACTGCCAGCAGGTCACCCATGCAGGCATCAAGAGAATGTGGGTAAGTGTGAGTCCCTCCTGGTCTGATTTCTCAGCAACAGAGTGACACATGAAATCCGGGCTGGTGAAATGGCTCAGCAGGTAAAGATGCTTGCTGCCAAGCCTGACAACTTTAGTCCAATCACAAGAACCCACATGAAGCCGGGCGTGATGGCGCACGCCTTTAATCCTAGCACTTGGGAGGTAGAGGCAGGCGGATCTTTGTGAGTTCAAGGCCAGCCTGGTCTACAGAGTGAGTTCCAGGACAGCTGGGGCTACAGGGAGACCCTGTCTTGAAAAGACCAAAAAAAAAAAAAAAACCCACATGGTAGGAGTGAATTGGCTCCCCAAAATTCTCAGTCTTCCGAATACACAATAAATGTTAAGGGGGGGGGTCCACTTCTCCAGTCTGTCCAGGTGTCACGCAAACTGGTTGGGTTACACAGGTGTCATTGTAGAGTTCTTCAAAGTTCCACTCTTGGAGATTGAACTTGAATAGGTCTGAGGTGGAGGTTCCAAACAATCTGGTGATTGACACCTTCTAAGACTTGCATTCAAGGAAAGTAACTGAAGGTCACTGTCAGTAGTAGGTAGAAGGTAGTTCTGGCTAATTTCCAGGTAAGAGAGCCTAACAGAATGGCTTTCCATTCAGAGTTTGTTTGCATCCTTTTCTTGACTGTTTTAAGTTTAGAGGAGTTTGCCCCCCCCCCCCAGCAATCTTGTCCAGAAGCTTTCACTCAGTTTGCAAATGGCTGTGTTACTATTGCTGGGAAGAAACAGATCAGCTTCAAGTTTCCATTTGTCTTTGGAAGGTGCTGGATTTGGAGGGTAGACGGGAATTTAACAGGAGCAGTTTTCTAACTCTCTGTCTAGTATTAAGGTGGGGTAGATTATAAATGGGTTTCTAGGGATATGAGAGAATCAGGGAAGACTACCCCCTTTTCCATCTATTTCCAGGCTCAGCTTCCTCATGTCAAAGTCCACGCCTACTTTGCTCCGGTCACCCCTCCCCCAGCAGTGGCAGGAAGCAGACATCCACTATGCAGGTACTGTGTCATTCTCTGACAGCAGCTGCTCAGGCCAAGGGGGTGGTGAAAAGACTAGTCCTTTTACTGCCCCGCCATCATCCAAATCTGTTGACTCTCCATTGGGAAAGCATTACAGGTAAAAGTCTTCAGTATAGATGGCAGTAACTGGTGATATACCTCTCACCTTTCCTTTGCTGTGATGCAATCAAATCAAAGCCTGTCAGTTAACTTGTGGCAAGAGTGGTCTGGCGCAACCAAGACCACACAGAAACCTAGAGCCCTTGAGAGGTGGGTACCTACCTAGGTGCACAGCCCACCCTTGGCTTTGTCAGCAGTGTTAGCACTGAGCAGGACAAAAACGACCTGTTGGTTTTCTACCCAATCCTTAAGCCGGTGGCCTACTTTAATTCACAGTGATTCCATTTTGATTAGCAGGACTTTTCCACTTTGAAGACTAAATAGCACCTTTATCAAATGACTGTACTGCAAACTCAGAATATCTAATAGTTTTATATGTAGACATGTGTGTGAAGGCAAGTTGCTAGAATTCCATAAGACACCAAAGAAATGAGGACTCTAAGCTGGTGGAGCAGGACCTCCACCTTCTGCTCTGTTGACTTGTCACATATGCCTCTAGGGACCAAAAGCTGAACAGATGCAGCGCAGTGTGTTGCCTGATTGGAAATGATAAGCTCTGGCATAGGCTACAGCATATAATGCACTTTTTTGTTAAAGGAAAAAAGCCAATTATGTCCACACTTCTCACAAAATTTGGAGGAACTTTAAAGAAATACAAAAATAAGGTTTAAGTTATAATTAAAAACAATGAATGGATGCATGTAGAATGGATGTGATTCTTTTTCAAATTTACTTTAAATTTTTAGAAATCATACCAGAACTCTTTTAAAACTTTACACACTTAAACCTCAGATCAATAAAGTGTTGGCACCTTTTAACTCAAAAATAAAAATCAATAAACCATTATGATGCTTAATAGAATTAAGTCAGAAGGTTTTTATTGCTGTGATCTTACAGCAGACAAATCTGGGCAACATCACTGTTCAAGATCTGCTCTTCCTAACATGGCCTGAAACTGGCTGGGATGACCTCTAGTATGACTGTGTGCTGTCTATATTTACCATCACCCTAAATCAGGGCTTAATAGTAAACTTTCCTAGCAGTCATTTTCCAAACTAAAGGAAAACTGCAAAAATGAGCTGTTTTCTGTGGCTTCATGGACAGCTCTTCTAAAGCATCTTTCTGTGGTTTCTCTTTTGTTCTGGTTTTGGGATAGCTGTAGCCTCAGATGGCCCAGAACTTGCTATATAGACCAGGCTGGGCTCCATTTCAAGGAAATCTGCCTGCATTGAGTGCTGAGATTAAAGGCATACACCACTTGCCCAGATTCTGAAGCTCCTACAGATACACTGCCTCAGATGCATTCTAGGAGAGAAGGCAGACACTGCATACTCTGGAAACTCACCTAGCAAGAATACAGAGTGGGCATTAAAGTATTGATGGTTTTACTGCCTCATGATATGTTGTAATGTACCCTGGTTTAAAAGCAGTATGAAGCTGGGCGTGGTGGTGCATGTCTTTAATCCTAGCACTTGGGAGGCAGAGGCAGGTGGATCTTTGTGAGTTCAAGGCCAGCCTGGTCTACAGAGTAGTTCCAGACAGCTATGGCTACAGGGAAACTCTGTCTGAAAAGACCAAAAAAAAGCAGTATGAATAACACACAGTTACTTAAGTAACTGTTTACAACACTGGGGGGCAGGTGGGGGATGACTGATGGAGGAAACGATTTAAATAAGCGTGTAACAGCCTTGCTTAGGTGAGTCATGAAATCTTTGCTATTAAATACCAGAGCCATCACACATTTTTCTGAGCTAGAACAGAACCTATCACAGCTATTGGACTTGCTGCTCAATAACCCATGATTTCATTTACAGACCAGAAAAGCCTCCAGTGAGAAAGCTAGGTTTGTTTCCTCTGTAAGTACAAAAGAGTCCTGTCTTTAGATGCATCAGCTTTGTGAAGGAAAAAAAAAAAAAATTTTTTTTTTAAGAATAATTAAAAAATAGGGAAGGAAGCAGTCTGCAGGAGTTGAACCTCTTCCAACACTTGGATTAAGGTATGATCAGGACAAACACAGGGAAGGCCTTGATTCCATATGACCTTGTGCCTTAAGATGGCCCTAGCAGAGCTTGGCATGGTGGTACATACCTTTAATCCCAGCACTTGGGAGGCAGAGGCAGAGGCAGAGGCAGGCGGAGCTCTGTGAGTTCAAGGCCAGCCTGGTCTACATAGAGGTTCCAGGACAGCTGGGGCTGCAGGAGACCTTGTCTCAAAAAGACCAAAAAAAAAAAAGATAGCTCTAGCAGAACTAAGATTTAAATGAGTGACACATTTACAAAACAATGAGAAAACATTTATTACACTGAAATGTGTACATCCTATTAAACCAAAGTAGGAAATTTGCTGGTGTCGTAATTTAACTGATTTCACTGAGACAGACTAATGCTCAATGTTGCTCAGCTTCAAGTCTGATGAGCTGCTAAGTATTTTCACCCCACTTTTAAAACCTGATAAGGAATTCAGAATAGCACACAGCATTAAATGACATTTATTATTCCATAAATCATGAGATCCAAAAAAGAATGCTAAATAGACAAGCAAAACTCTAAAACAAGGAAGAGAGAAGCTCACTTCTTTCCCAATAAGTGACTGATCCAGAAGACGTGTGGTCACACAAAAGCAAAGGGACAGACAGGAAAGCGCTCCCAAAGGGCCTGTGATTCCCAACCCAAGATGGAAGTACGGAGACAGTTGTTCTTTGTGAAAGCGCTTAATGCCCTCCGCCTTATGAATAAAAGGTAAAATGTCAAAGCCTTCACCCATTGAAGTAGTTTGTCTTCTAGAAGAGATTTCCCACTTAAAAATTAACCATTCCCATTTCATTTGAACAAAGACAGGGACCAAAGCACATTCAAAGCCAACACAGCTGAGTGAATGGGTATGCTGTAATTAAGATGGAAAATAAGTTTTTTAAAAACTCAGTCTGATACACCACATGCCTCAAAAAATGTTTGTTGATGAATTCTGCAAAGGTTGTGGGTGATGGGAGGTGGTGAGGCGTGGGAGGACAGACGTGGATTCCCTTTGGAAGTGGTGTGCGAGCACACATTTGATTTAATGAAAGAGGCACACTTGTTAGAAAGAAGCGATGCTGTAGCGTATGTTTTTAAGCCCCTAACAACCACCAGAATGTAGATCCATGATTGCACTGAAGCTCAATATCTGAGGAAGGGTAAGGGATTTTATGGTACATTTTAGTGTCTCATTATGACAATCTAGTGTTTCCATGAGTAATTGCATCCCTTTAACACCAAGTCAGAAGCTATCAACAATACTTTGTTTCCCCTAGTTATATCACCTATTTCTAATGTCTGGGGAAGGACTTTACACATGTTCTAGAACAGAGCCAGGTACAGAAGTGCACACCCAGAGTCCTGGCTACTTGGGAGGCTGTCTGGGAGGATCCCTGGAACTCAGGAAAGTGTGGGGGACAGAGATGGAGAGCAGAAAGAAATGAGAAAAGAAAAGTCCATGAGTTTAAAAAGCAAGGTTTCAAAACATAGAAACCAGAAACTAAAATGCTAAAAATGGAAGCAGAAGCAAAACAGGTTTTCAATAAATCAGTGACAAGGCAAAAACACCGAAGTCTTTGTACCTATTAGGATTTACACTGACCCTCTCGCCAAGGTACTCCTGATAATGCAGTTTGCTTCAAGCTCATCTTCTCAGCTTCGCTCTTCCTGGTCTGGCATCATCCTCTCAGTTGTACACCCTCAGACATGACTGCCTCTGAGAAGGTGCTCAGCCTCTTACCTGACCGATACTGCCATGTCAGCACTGCTCAGCTCCCCATAGAGAGCATGCCCCATCTCCTCCCTAGGTCAGCAAGGGTCAGGCAATAAAAGCCAAACTGGCACAGAAAGGTAAATGCCCACGGTTGAGTTTTTACATTCATTTCAAACTGCATACAGTGTAAAAAGCCAGCAGAGACTAGACTGCTTCTGGGAACTGCATCCACTGGCCTCTGCTGAGAAGCAGGCAGTCGCACCCACACCACGGCTCCAGAGCCGGATGCACGCGGGCCGACGTGCTCACTCCTTTGAGGATGCTGGGCTGTGGCAGTGACAATGAGGAGGCTTGTCTCTCCTACAGCTCATTAGGAAGGTCATCTGTGTTTTCAATATGAAACATTTCATACAGTAAAATCCAATCTCAAGACTTCTTGGGTTCAGTCTTCACACACTTTTTTTAAGCGTGACTTTATTTGGTACTGAATAGAGTTCAGTTAATATATAAGGTATCACTTCAAAGTTATGTGGATACCATCATTATTTTCAGCTGCAAAAAAAGGGGACAGAAGTTAAAATTTTTAGCCAAGCTTAGGAAATCAAAATTGTTAAATGAAGAGCTGAAACCTACAACTTCTCAATCCACTTCAGAGGTTACCTTTACATCTAGATTTAAAACAAAAGCTGATTAACTTGTTCTGGCTCTTCTCTTCGACAATTTCATGTGCCCTTTAAGCATCTGCTCTGGGAGGCTGGCTGGCTGTGGAAGCCCCGCCCCTGCCTGTTCTTCAGGACAAAGCTTCACCAAAACTTCAGCAGAAGCACTATAAACTGGAGGCAAAACAGGCCAAAGCACTGTGTGAGGGCAAAGGGGGAAGTCTGCCCTGCACAAAATGTGCAGATAACCGAGGGTCCAAGTACAATTGTACAGCTCTCAGTTGAAGCTGACAAAGGAATGCTTCCAAATTTGCATCCTAAGCCTATGCTGCAATTAGCCTACTTGATCTGTCAAGTTGCTTTACTTCAACCTTACTTACCTCTTTGATAAGGCTACTACCACTTGCCCATTCACTCAACAAATACCATCAGTTACAACGACTCTCTCTCATCAAATGTGAGCCTCACAGGCACTTGTCCATGAATCTGTAAGATCCCATCACGTCTTGTTTAGACAGAATCTACTACCTTCCACCTTTCTGTCTCCACAGAGTTGGGGAAAACAAAACCAAACAACAACTTCATTGACTTCCCAACACATCTGAAATAAAACATGATGGCCACCATCACTGGCCGCATGCTCTGCTCACACACATCTCCCATGGCAGCTGCACAACCATCTTTGAGACTACACAGAAGCCAAGTACATTCCTTTGCACAGTCCTACACTGCCCTGGGGCTGGACCTGTATGTAGCCAGCTCCTCGTTTCTCAAGTCACTGTCAGAAAAACCTTGCTAGCAGCTCCATTCTTCCCTGTTGTCTGTAGGCACCACACGTTCCTATTTCTTCATGGCACTGGCAACTCTGTACATCTGCAGCCAATTTTGGCTCTTTTCCCCACCTCAGTGGATTCCATGGACCCTGATTCAAGACCTATCAGGCATTAACAGCATCTATCTTATAAAATGCTCCAGAAAATGCTGGCTGAATGAACTCAGTTAATTTTTAGTCATCCAGAAAGACCAACCCTCTTTTCCTTTTTTACAATGAATTAATTTATATTACAACAATTAAAAACATTGTTCTTTTCCCAACCTGTCTCAAAATTAGTGAAGATACCTTTTTCTTTCCTTTCCTTTTTCTTTTAGTATTTTTGAGACAGGGTCTCCCCCCTTAGTCCCAGCTGGCCTGGAGCTCACTCTGTAGACCAGGCTGGCTTTGAACTCACAGAGACATGTGCCACCACGCCCAGTGTGAAGATATCTTTTTCAAGAATAAGCACACACTGGGGACTGGAGAGATGGCTGAGCAGTTAGGAGCACTGCTGCTCTTGCTAAGTACCCAGGTTTATTTCTCAGCACCCAGATAGCAGCTAACAACCATCTGTAACTCCAGTTCCAGGGGATCCAACACCCTCTTCTGACCTCCGCAGGCAATGCATGACACAGATGCAAGCAATACACTCATAAAATAATATTTAAAAAAATAAGCACACAGATGAGCTCCTAATTAGATGCACACTATGTTTCATGCTTGCAACATTTCTAGGTGCACACACACAAAAAGTACCTTTTACTGTGGAGAATAAAAAACAACTCTCATCTTGAAAGTTCTGAACCATCTATAAGGATAAAGCAGATGTGTTAGTATAATTAAGATCCAGTACTCCTTAATTGATTGCAAATGACTTAAATTAGTGGGTTAAGGACTACAACACACTCTATGTACTTTTGTTTTTTGTCTTTTTGAGACAGGGTCTCCCTTTTAGTCCCAGCTGGCCTAGAGCTCGCAGATATCTGCCTGCCTCTGCCTCCTGAGTGCTGGGATTAAAGGCGTGTGCCACCACGCCTGGCTCTATGCACTTTTTGTACACAAAGATTCAACAGTCAAAACAATTCATAAAGGCAATGTGAGATAGTAAAAGTTTACACCTGCCATTATGGTAAGCATGTATGTAATCCATGCCTGGGAGATCACTGTCACCTGTGAGCCCCTGAGGAGCTTTCTGTACTCTAGGTCCTATGAATAAGGACTTAACATATATCGTGCAGAATGTTTATTACTATTTGCTTACCACATGGCAGGAGCATACAGCAGGAGCTGGGGATGAGTCACACATCTAATACCACATTTAAAAAAACTGGTCACCCAATAATGTGCAAAAGGAACATGTACCTCATAAAGAAGGCCAAAGTCTGCCACTAGCCTTAGAGTCCCCCAATTTATACTTCTTACTGCTATGAGAATGCTATAATTCTGCTAGAAATTCTTACAGATTTTGATCCTCAACTCTTTGAAAATAATTCTTGTCAGCAGCGTTCTTCTCCAGCTCCCCTACAGCACAAGTGCTAGCTACTGTGAAAGGAAGGACGGCTGCTGCCTCTCTCATTTACCTGGTCACTAACAAGAATGTGAATACCAGTGGGGCCCTGTCTGTAAACCTGGTTAATTTGGTGGAAAGGAATATTAAACACCGACGCAAGTTTCCGAGCAACTTCTGAGGCAACCATTTCTTCCAAGTAGATTGCATGATAAACTGAAATTAAAAAGAAAAAGGCAGCATTTTACCAATAATCTTTGATCTGATACTTGATAGAGTATGCCTTTAAAACTTTCAAAGAAAACTCAAAACTTACAAATTAAAGTTAACATTTCTTTTTCCCCTCAGAGTCTCTACTTAACCCACTCAACTGAAATATGCAAACATTTATGCTCATGGGTGATAAATATGAATAATCTTGTGCAAAAGGATTTGAGATACTATTTTTTTCTGCAATGAGCACCTATTCACAGTTTAAAAGAAAACAAGGACTGGAGGCAAACCAGCACAGGGAAGTCTTTGGGGTGAGTTCTCTTTTGATTGCTGGAACTCAAACTGGATTGTGGCAAAGGCTGAAAAAGATGGGTACATGTACAAAAGTGTCATTAAGTTGTCTACTTACAATGGGAGAATTTTGTGATATATAAATTATGCCTCAAAAAACCTACTTAAAAAAAATGTTTCCACAGATGTGGTGATGCATGCCTTTACTCCCAGCACTCAGGCAGGCAGATCTGAGTTCAAGGCCAGCTGGGTAACGGGGTGACCCTGTCTCAAAAAGAACAATAAATAAAAGTATGTCTAGTGATTTAAAAAAAAAAAAAAAAGAACTCTAGACAGATCAAAGTTTCTGAGGATTTAGGAGTAAAAATTCTCAGCTTCACCCCTGCCTCCAATATATAATGGAGACACTTGCATATGAACAAGTTAGTGAACAGACAAAGTCTGCTGCTTCCTTAGGGAAAGGACTGTCCCAGTCCCAGTCCACCCAGCATCCTGTTTCTACCCATGCCTTGTATACTTCAGCAGATATTGTGAATATGAAAGTCTTATTCATTTGGGTCCTGCTCGACAACTGACTCAAGCTGGAGATGGATCTGAAACAAGCAGCTTTGTGGATTTGTGAGTACAGGATAGGTCACTTGGAAAGACTTACAATTAAAGCTTAGAACTAAAATTAGCTCATACGGGCCAATTCTTGTCCCCCATTTATAACTTTTAATAAAGTGGGATGACTTCCCATTGATGGGAACAGGAACATATATATCATTTACGTGCTATCTATGGCTTCTTTGGCAATATGATAGCAGAGTTAAGTATGTTAGAAACCCTATAATTGAAAATTTTTACTACCTGGTCTTTTGTAGAAAAAGGTGACTGACTGCCTGTCTGAATTCCATAATACATGTTTCTTTTAAGTCTGAATGTGTTACCTTCATCACTGTACAAATGGGAGCAGATATGGTGGTGCATACCTATAATCCCAGTATTTGGAGTCAGCCTAAGCTACCTAGTAAGACCTTGTCTCAAACTCACTTCTCCAAAATTTTATATTCAAGGAAGGGAGAGGAGGGGCCAGACTTTTTATATTCAACTGAGAAAAAATCTACAGGATGAAAACCCTCTTTTATCAATAGAAAACAATGTGGTTTGTGCTAACACTGACCAAGGGCACAACAGCTACTTGTACCTGACACACTACTGGATGCTCATCTCAGACAGGGCTACACCTGAGACTGCTACACAGACACACCTCTGTTCCTCTGTGATAGTTCAAGAGACCGCCCCCCATCAGTCGGTAAAAGGGGAGGAGGGGGAGACCCTCTAGTTTTCCTGTCGAGCTGCCATTCCATTCATGGTTTCAGTAAATCCTAAACTTAAGGAAAAACAAAGCCAGAAAGGTCTCTACACATTCAAGCTCGTCAACTGCACGTCAGGCATTTCTAGCACAAAGGGCTGTAAGAGAGACCCATAGTGTGGCTGAGAGCTGAGAAAGGGACTTGGCCCTGCAGCTGTTGCTGTCAACTCTGTATCAGGAGCTCAGCAGTCCTCCTCCTCCACCTGCTCACGTCCTTCCCACCTGACTATCCCAGCAGAGAACAGAGCTGAGCCTCTCAGTACCCACCGTAGGGTGTCCCACTGCCATTCTCGCCTCCACTGCCTGCAGCTTGTGGCTGCCCTTGCAGCACGGTGCTGCTTGGCTGTTCCTGGCAGACATAGATGGTTAAGCGGGGCCTAACCGACCTGCAATCAGAAGACGCCTCCAGTGAGCCTGAGAGAGCATGCTGCCTTAGCACGAGTACAATTGACAACTACAAGAATCTAAGGTCTATTTCCTTATAAAAACTTTACAATGTTATTTTATTACACAAAATAATTTTCTAATAAAAATATAAAAACCACACACCTCACACCAACTATCACAGGTCCAGACTCTAAACCATTGAGATGGTCTGTCAGATGCTGGTAAATTTAAGTTTCAAGATTAAGTAAGCAATTTGAAATCAGTAAGGCTCAAGTTTAATGGAATTCTCACACAAGTCTAGAAATAGCAATGAGAGGTAATGGATCTTAAAAAGCCAGCATAAGTTTACAGTTCTAACATTTTAATTTGCAATTAGTTCACATTTAATAACTGCTTAGTAATAATCATGACCTTGAAAACCATAGATTCTGTATAGCTCACCTAAATTAGAAGTTTTGTTTTCTTGGCAACAAACCCAGTCGTCTTCAAGAAATCAGTACTGCCCATGTGCATTGCTACCAGTCTTAGTCTACCTCTGCCCTCATCAGTGCCTGCCCTGAAGGTGTACACAAAACAGTCTTCTCGTGAGCATGATGCTTGGTGGCACACACAGGCACACGCCAACCTAGCGTGGAAACACATTCTGCCCACCAAATCCCACACGCAGAGAAAGGTCCATTCTCATTTCACGCAGAACAGTCCATAGTATTTTACCTTGACTTCAGTGAATTATAGAGCCGAATTCCATCGGCTGCACCACAAATCTGAACTAAATCCTCCTTTGTCAGCTTTAATAAGTCGGCACCTGGAAAACAGTAGAGGCTCTTCTCAAATAAGTGGAAAAGGGACGAATGTGATTGGCTGCTTCATAGGTGTCTATTGTCCTGTGATTCAATGCCCTTCTAAACAAAAAGGTGAGTACCCTGAATAGATACAAATCCCTGGGTAACAGGATGACACACATTGGTACTTCGGATGCTTACTGCCTCAAAAGCTGGTTTTCAATGTTCTGTGGCAACAAGGTGCCTAGAATTCCAAAAGCTGGTAAACAAAATAATCATGTCCGTTAGGTCCATCTGTTCCCAACACAACACTCTCTACTGCCTTTCTTCCCTAGCTGCTGGACTACCGAAGAACATTACTCTGACACCAAAGAAGTAACCCTTGAGACCACCCTAACCTGTCTTCCTGTTTGTTTATTTGAGACAGCATCTCCCTGCCTGCACCTGCCTCCCAAATGCTGAGATTAAAAGTGTGTACTACGCTGGGCGTGGTGGCCCACGCCTTTAATCCTAGCACTTGGGAGGCAGAGGGAGGTGGATCTTTGTGAGTTCAAGGACAGCCTGGTCTACAGGGAGGCCCTGTCTCAAAAAAGAAAAAAAAAA
>VZQC01008599.1:378538-407841 GCA_009823505.1 Rhizomys pruinosus | reverse complement strand
TAAAAAAAAAAAAAAAAGGCTCAGAACTATCGTGCTCCCACTCTGAACTCTGTGGGTCCCACACAACATAGGTGCACTTATATATACACAAGTATAACACTAGTAAACAAAAAAAATTAAGAAACAATGATCCTGGCCCAGGTGTGGTGGCACACTCTTTCAATCCCAGCACTCAGGGAAGCAGAGACAGGCGGATCTCTGACTTCAAGCCTGGTCTACATAGCAAGTTCCAGGCCTGCTGGGGCTAGAGGGTAACCCTGTCTCAAAAAGACCAACCAAAATAAATAAAATAAACAATGATTCTAACTAACTATTTCTCTGTAATTAGCACACATACCACCCATGAGTACAGAAGCAAATGAAATAGACTTGTGCCGCTCTCTTGGTGATGCTAAGATCAGGCAAAGGACTCCTCAGAGAATATGTACCTTCCCGGGTCCCGAGCAAGGCTCCTTTCTCAGTACCAGCTCCCCAACTCCTTAGTTTACTATGTTATTCTTCACTCACCAGAGTTTAAGCCCCTTCCAACAAGAATTTATGTGGTCATTTACATATCGTAACAGCACCTTGGGACCATGCTGGGAACACATTGGGCTCTCAGGAAACATCTACACAACTAAGGTACATGAGTTCAAAGCTCATCTCCTAAGATCACAGCCATTTTCTAAGATGACCCAGACAGGAAACAGCAAGAGACTTCTTTCATGTTACATGCTAGTTCCCCTGGTCTCTCTTTGCATCTGAGTCCTTGAGACTTGCAGACACAAGAACTATGTGAAAAGAGGATCCTGGTCAGTTCTTCAATCTCCACAGAGAAAAAAAACCACATGATTTTGTATGTTTCCTTTCCAGATCCTTTCAAAATGACAAGAGTGAAAAAGAGCTTTCCCCTTGCAGTCACAGCTTTTATAATTCTCCAGCCTTCTAAGAAACTTACTCCAAGTAGGAACTTCTGTACTGCTGTCCAGCAAGCTTACAGGAATTGAAGGTTTAAGTTAAGAGGACTCAGACCTGCTCCCACTCTGAGCTCCCTGGACTTTAAGCTGGCAAAGCCAGATAACATAGTAAACCAAGTCTAGTTGTGCTGATTCTAAAACCATTATTAGTCTTCAGAAACTGAAGACCCTTCTTGTAATTTGACTCAACTAAAAACGAAACAAAACAAAACAAAACAAAAAACTGTCTGCAGAGAGGGAAAGAAGTAGTGCAAAAAAATCTCAAATGGTAAACTTAAAGGCCACTGGGCTTTGTAATAAATGTAATATTAATGTATTCAAGTCATAGCTTCACATTAACCACTCACTCTGTCCTTACCTGTGAACCTTGTTAATGCTTTCTTTAATTTCAAAAACATAGTATCTTGGCTCTATCCTAAAATACCACCCCTCTTTTTCAAACAGGGTCTCGCTAATATAAGGCCCCAGGCTAATCTCAAACTTTTAATCCTCCTGTTTCAGTTTCTAGGAAAAAAAAAAAAAATGCCCCCTCCCCTGCAATTAACACAGTTGTAAAAGTATGAGTTAGCCAGGACCCAGCACTTGGAAGGCAGAGGCAAGCGGATCTCTGTGTTTGAGGTAGGCCTGGTCTATATAGTGAGTTCCAGGCCATCTGGGGCTACAGGGAGACCCTGTCTCAGGAAGACTCCCCCCGTCCCCCAAAGTATGAGGCATAAGGATAGGTAAAAAATGTCAGGTTAAAGCCGGGCGTGGTGGCACATGCCTTTAATCCTAGCATTCAGGAGGCAAAGGCAGCGGATCTTTGTGAGTTCAAGGCCAGCCTGGTCTACAGAGCGAGTTCCAGGACAGCTGGGGCTACAGGGAGACCCTGTCTCAAAAAGACAAAAAAAATTCCAGCATGAATTGGGGAAGGGTTCTCAGGGCACCGCCCCTAGTTGAGGAACTTGTAGCAGTGGATAAATTTTTGGGGAGGAAGATTCACTTTTCTTTAGGAATGTGGAAGACAACTGGTACGCTCCCNCAAGTATCAGGGCTGGAGTGATGGCAAGAGAGGTTGGGAGTGCCTACTGCTCTTGTAGAGGACCCAGGTTCAATTCCCAGTACTCACATGGCAGCTAAGACCTGTCTTTAAGCCCGGCAAGCCTTTAATCCCAGCACTTGGGAGCTAGAGGCAGGGGGATCCTGTGAGTTCAAGGCCAGCCTGGTCTACAGAGTGAGTTCCAGGCAAGCAGGGCTATAGTGAGACCCTGTCTCAAAAAGATAAAAAAACAAACAAACAAAAAAAACCCAAAAAACATTTCAAGTGATCCACAGATAGGCTATTTCCCATCACCTGACATACTCAGACACACACAATGAGGCTGCTTGGACTGGAAGGACGGGAATGGGAGGGTTTCAAGGGTATTGGTTAGGTGCAGGCACACAATTACACAAGCCAGGTACCTGTCTGGGACACTGCACGTGCTTTGCTGTGAGGAGGTGAAAGTGGGCGCTGGGGAAGGGCTGTTATTCACATAAGCTGTGGGGGTATCAGGCCACGGAGAACACTAAGGACAGAAATAGAAACGAATTAATGATATGTTTTTTAAATATGAAGAAACACTTTCATAATTCACTCTCTAGACTGACCAAATAAATGCAAGCTTATAAAACACAAGACACTTGATGCTTACCAGACTCATTGTCAAATTCACTGTATATGGCAAAGACACTAATTTAACTTAAAGATGACCTGAAGTGATGATAGCAGCAGAAATTTACAGAGATTTTAAATATTTTTGCTTTTAAGAGCTTAGACACACACACACACACACACACACACACACACACACACTTTTCCTGAATCTTCTGTCAGTACTCTTAACAAGCACTTTTCAAAGTTCAAGAACAGCAAACAAGGATTCACAAGCAACATCTGACATCACATGGTGCCCTGGGTAGGAGCTGGGTCCTAGCTACTGTTCCACTGTTCCTCATGCCTGCTCTCAAGGAGCAGCCTCACCAGTACCTGTTTGTTACCCAGGATCACACATTTGTAATCCCCCCCCACCCTCCCTAAGATTTACTGGAGCGGCCCACCATCAAAGCACATTAACCATGTACAGTGCTGCCTCTACCAAGTGTGTGTTTATATTTTCTGAAAGGGATATAGTGAACTATAACCTTGGCCAGCAAGATACAAGGACACACTGTTACAATTAGCAAGGGTGAAAAAGCGCACATCAAGAGCATGCTCAGCAGTCTATGAACATCTCAAATAGAAGTCTTCCCATCTGAGCTTCACAGAGGCATGCACGCTTCACCAGCCAGGGATTCTTTCTAAAACTCTCTGTCCAAGATGTGACATAATTGCCCTTCTTCCATGTGAGATACAAAAGGTGTCACATATGGGTTCAGCCCTGGGGCCTAAGATTCTCCACAGCAAGTGAAAGATAGATACAAAGGACTCGAGTAAGCGATTCGAATCTGGAAAGGAGGCGGCTTTCAAGTCTGCTTTAAATATAACTGGGAAGGCCTCTGCTCAATTGGCATCATGCACTAAATAATCTGCTAGGTCATAGAGAGATCACTAAGAGTTTTGGCAGGTGATTCAAAATAAGTGTCAAGTCTTGAATAATACTGAAAAAAGTTTAAACAAAATTTCTCATATCTATTTAAAAACTCTCTAAGCTAGGGATGGCAGCACAGTCCTGTAATGCCAGTAATCAGGGTTCCGGATCAGCCCAGACAGAACAACCTGCCTCAAAACAAACAAAACAAAAACAAACAAACCTCTAAAATTTGTGTCTGTCCTGTTTCTTTTATTCAAGATGCATTCTAAAGGGTTTTTTTTTTTGGGGGGGGGGGGACAGTGTCCCTAAAACTTCAGCTGGCCTTGAACTCACCCTGCCTCTGGCCTCCTGAGGAGTGCTAGGATTAAAGGCATGTGCCATCACACCCAGCTTCCAAAGATACTCCTATTTTATATAAATTGTTCATCAAATTTTGTGAGATTTACTGTTTTAATAAATTGGGTCCTAGTAAGTTTTTTTTTTCTTTTTAAAATTACATTTCTCGCTGGGCATGGTGGCCCACACCTTTAATCCCAGCACTTGGGAGGCAGAGGTAGGCGGCTCTCTGGGAGTTGAAGGCCAGCCTGGTCTACAAAGTGAGTTCCAGGACAGCCGGAGCTACAGGAAGACCCTGTCTCAAAAAAGACATACATAAATAAATAACGTCTCTATTTTTTTCCTTTATTATTTATTGTATTTACTTGGGTGTTTATGCCTATACTCCTGCCATGGCACCGATATGGAGGTTGAGGAAAATCTTGAGTCCCAGGGACTGAACTCAAGTGGTCAAGCTTAGTGGCACATGCCCTTTACCTGCTGAACCACGAATCTTGATGTCCAAGTTTTAATTTCTTGAGTTTATACTACAGCTACAGGAAATAAAAAAATTTTGTTATATTTGTTTAATTTGATGTATAACAGTGTCTTGCCTGCATGAATGTAAGTGTGCCATGTGTGTGCAGTGCCCATGAAAGCCAGATCCCCTAGACCTGAAGTTACAGATGGTTGTGAGCTATTGTGTGGGTGCTGAGAATCAAACTCGATCCTCTCCAAGAGCAGCAAGTGTTCTTAAATGCTCAACACCTTTCTAGCTCCCATGGAAATTTCAAAAATTAAATTTCATGGTGGTGGGTGTCTGCAATGATAGGCCTGGGAAGTAAAGGCAAGAAGATTAGCAGTTTAAGGCTGGGGCTGGAGTGATGGCTCAATGGTTAAGGGAACTGATGCTCTTGCAGAGGACCCACTTAAGATTCCCAGCACCAGCATGTTGGCTAACAACCGCTAGTAACTCCAGTTCCAGGGGAATCTAATACCCTCTTCTGATCTCGATGGGCATTGTACAACATGTGTGCACTTACATACATACATACATACTCATACACACACGCACACAATACACTCATACATATACACACACAATACAATCATACATACACACATACAATCACACACAAATTTCTTTTTTTTTTTTTCTTTTTGAGACAGGGTCTCTCTGTAACTCCAGATGGAACTCACTATGTATACCAGGCTGGCCTTAAATGCAGAGATCCGCCTGCCTCTGCCTCCCAAGGGCTGGTATTAAAGGTGTGCACCACCGGGGCTGGAGAGATGGCCTAGCGGTTAAGAGCGCCGACCGCTCTTACAGAGGACCCGGGTTCGATCCCCAGCACCAAGTTATTTGGTTGGGCGGGCGTCTGGAACTCCAATTCAGGAGATAGTTCAGGGGAATCGAGACTCTTTGACTCCGCGATTGCACGACAGGGGTGAAAAGACCTGCATGAAGAAAGTAAATTGAAACACATACCGAAATAAATTAAAAAAAAAATAAGTATAAATAAAAATAAAGGTTGTGCACCACCATGATTTTTTTTTATTATTTAAGATTAGGGTCTTAACATGCAGCTATGGTTGAGCCTGTAATATTGCCCTATGTAAAAAGTCAAGCTTAGAAAATCACAGAGATCTGCTGCTTCTGTCTTTTGGGATTAAAGGCACAACACGCTTCACTCCCTTATAAACAGGGAGATGCAGGGTGTGGTACGCACACGTTTATACCCAGACTTTGGGAGGCCAAGAGGCAGGTGATGTTTGTGAGATTCAAGGCAAGGCTGGTCTGACAGAGGAGTTTCAGGAAGTGGGCTGCTAGAGAGACCCTGTTTGAAACAAAAAAAAGGAAGACGGGGCCACTGTTTTAAAAAACAAGAAGTGGTTGGTGGAGGTTGATGCTGTATCGGAGAGGCAGTTGGTCTGATTAGGCAGCTGGTTCTACATGAGAGAGTTCCAGGAACATCTGGCTACGGATGACCTGTACAAAGGGGGAAACAAAAAAGATAACCAAATGGCGTCAGAGAGGACTAGGTTGATCCACCATAAGTGGTGGTGGAATTATATCCAGGTTCAGGGGATCATTCTCTTCAGATTTGCAGACACTGCAGATGAAGATCGTACACACATGCAGCAATAGAATCATAAACTAAAATACAAAAATATTTTTTTAAAAGAACCAACTTTAGGGGAATAGTCCAAGATGAGACCAAGAGACAACGCTAAGTAAAATTTGGATGAATAAAAGTTATGAATTTGAAATTTCTGTGGTTAATCTGCAGGTATCAAAGATTAATGTTATTTTACTTAAATTATAACTGAATAAATTTCTAATGAGGAATGTTTTGCAATGTTAATTATGATGAAAACTTTCTGGGTAGTTTGAAATGGTCAGAGCATATAACTTTTTTCAAATCTGCCTTAGGAAGCATCAAGATACATAGTTTTTTGAAGGCGAGAAACAAAGCTTCACCATGGCATGAGGGCTACAGCCCATGTTTCAGCTAATATAACCATGGCATAAAGGGGGGGAGAGCAGAAATATCCAATACATAATTCACCGTCATTTTATAATGTTCCACCTCAAAAAAGGCAGAAAACTGCAGATACTGTGTGAACTTATTCCCTCTTTCAATGGTATCGAATGTAGCTGGTAAGCTTGATACTTACATCACTATAAATAAAGGGTAAATTAACACAAATTCCTATTGTTTTAAAAATAATTGCTTTGTTTTGTATCTTACATGGTCTTCTATTTTCAGTGTGAAAATGCTTTGTACAGCACATTACAAGGGTGCGCGTGCTGTCACTCCACTACATGCACGACGCTCCTGCTATGATAGCCATCCTTCTCACCTGATACAAAAGATTACAACACAACCGAACACGCACAGCTAACTAACTGTGGGACTCTTTTAATGTTAAAAGTAGATAATCCAAATATTGGCAGCTGTCCTGAGGAAACAAAGTATCTCAAACCAAGTTGGTGTGGTGGTGTGGACATAAGTTTACTCATCACACGATACATATCTATTTCCCGTTTACATATTAGAAATATTTCAACAACAATAGAGTAAGATTTTTAATTGGAAATTATGTTTGTTTATCTATCAATGGCGGAGATTCAACCAGGGTATTGTGCATGGCTAATGTAGGCACCGTACTTCATGTATCTGCAGACTCACTGATTCCAGAACATTCAAAAATGCTGAATTGCTCTAACAAGTGGTACTGTGTTATAAGTTCATCTCAGTATGGTGGGAATGTATATATGTTTCCCAAGAGATTAAAAGGAAATGAAGACTCCTTGTACTGTAAATGTAAGAGCTGGTGTGAGACAAATCAAAGATCAGACAGAAATACAAGGGTCTGATTAATATATCGTTCCATGGGAACACAAGAGGAGTGACAATTCAACTGAGAGTGAAATAATGTATGGAAGATGTTCATCTGTATATACTTGTTTAGATTTATATCAGGCGACTTTTGGATATATAGATCTACTTTTTAACTGAAAGCCAATTGTTAACTTACCAAACTAGAAGAGGCTGGCTTCCTGTGGTTTGTCAAGAATGACATGATAGCTGTGGAGCTTTGTTTAATAGGTGAATTATCTGTTAACCACTGCATTTTCTAAATAAAAAGGTTCCAATGAAGTTGACAACTCTTAGACACTTATAACCCAACCAAAACACAGCCAGGATTGGCCACATCACTAAGAGATGTAGAAATCACCGAGGAAGTGAATGGATGACAGTTTTGCAATACTTTATAGAACCTTAGAAAGAAGACTTATAGTAAGAATTTCCTAATCTCATATTGGATCTGGGCTACACAACAGATTATTTATTGAATTGCCGAGACCAATTTCTGTCTTCTTTAAATACTTGAAAAGAGTTTACAAAGGCAAAAGGGAAGCATTTATCTTTCGGGCAATATCTTCAAGGATTTTTTGTGGTTTACGCTGGAAAAACATCAAAATACAAAAAAATAGAGACTGGAGGTAAGCATATTGGGGAAAGGAGATGATTCAGTGGTTTGAAGCAACCCCTGAATGTTAATCGCCAAAATGGCCCCAGTTAAGAAATCCAAATAAACCCAGAGTATAATGGCAATCATGTAATCGGCACCCCAGAGGTTGAGGCAGGGGGATTTGCCATGTTTTCAAATCACAGCACGAGCTACGCATGTGAGTTTCAGGTCAAAGTGGACTATGGTATACGTCAAAAAAAATAAAAAAAAAAGATTAAAAAAGTAAGCAAAATGCAACATGAGTGTTCCTGGTATACTGGGATACATACATTGCCAGTTCATTGCACAAAGAATATAAAACATTTTCACTCAAATGCTTTAAAAATGGAAATGGTGGGTTTTTTTTTTTTCCTGGGTCTGGGGGTAGTTGGGCTTCTGAGAGTGATCTTTAAAGTAACAATTAATGATCATAAATATTTGTAAAAGGACATAGAAAAATCTGTTTTAGGCATCCTAATAGTACCAACAGTGCAAGAATGAACAGAATGCTCATTAATACATATAAAAGCTATTTCAAAACTTCTTCAATGTTCTCTACTCATATAAATTTGCATATCGGAATAATTCAAAAGCCCTCTTGACTGCATGTCCGAGAGTCCCAGTGCTAAGTGCAGCAAGGTGCATTACTGTGGTCTGAAGTTTACATTACATGCACAAACATGAGGTGCAAGAGGAACCTATATAGTGCAGAGATGTTTCTAACAGTGCCGCCAAAGAGAGCTTTTAAGAAGCACAGAACGAGACACACATTCTATAATAGTGATGCAGGGAAATGTGAAGAGTTACTTCATGTGTTTAAGCGTTCAAGCCTTGCTGCTATCTATTTCTATTAAGTATCTACAAAATTCTTATCAGGTATTAACAAATGAAAAAAGCAAAACTTTTCTTAATGATAACTACTTAAATTACTTTAATTATAAAGTTATTTTTCAATTTAATTTTCAGTGTTTCTTGAAGGAAACTGTGTGTGTAAATCGAGGGAAGGAGGGCAAGGAAGGGGACAGGGAAGGCAGGAGGCATAATAGTTATGAGTGTCTCTCTGCTTACAATAAACCAACCCAATAATGGATCCAATTGTATTATTATGATTTGTTTTTAAAGTGTTAGATTTAAAGAGAAAATGTTTCTTAGCAGTGAGCGAAACAAAGAAGAGGAATCTAAACAAAAGCAATTATTAAGACATGGACATGAAGAAAAAACAATTTTGGCTTTAAAACTTTTCAATGAGAAGTTGGTCCTATATCTAAACCTGACAAGGTTCTTTGCAACAAATGAAAGAGACAGCAGAAAGGTCCCTTTTACATTGCCGTCGCTTTGGGCCAGAGAATAACCGTAAGTACTACTGGCAAAGGGTCGCTTGTGGACTTTTTCATGCTCTGGTTCAATCTGCATCTTCAATTTATAAGGCTCAAGCCTCAATCTGGGAAAAACACCAAGAGAATGGGGTAATGTCTATTTCAATATATAACAAAGAAAAGACCTAATCTACTGTATTCATTGTCCTCTGGGCGTCCAAATAACAATTATAGACTACAGGATTAAAAATTTAAAGGGAAATTGCAAAACCGAGCAGTGAAAAAACTTGACATTAATAGGATTCCACAACTTAAACCTTTTGGTCAACTTTCAAGTTTTTAAGGGTCTATTCTGAGACTCATTGGGGATTAACATTTCAACTATCAGTTCCACCAGGCAACTAGTTTCATAAAAGATACCCCAAAACATTAAATATGGAACAACACAAATTCTCAGAATATTCATGTCAATCTACCACCCAATCTTCCCAACCATTTTGTTGCCAAAGTCATTTGAGAGGCTGGGCTACTATGCCAACCTCTGCTTCTCTCAAATCCAAATGCCACTACATTACTCTGTTGAGGGATGGTGGGTATCGAATAAAACGTGGCTGGTATATTGTTTTTTCAAGAGCTGTTCTCTTTTCTCCATCTTTTTTCTGCGGTCAGATTTTGGGTTTGTTTCCGATCCGCACTTTAGGCCGTCTAAAGAATAGATGGATTTTCAATTCATCAGACTGAACAGCTTTACAAGCGAAACTTTGAGATCTATTCCCAATTTCCAGGCTCCTTCACATTTAAAACATTTGGATTTTGGCAAGCTAGCTGAGTGAGATGTTTTTTGTGTATTCCCCCATTTATTCATTCTGCTTAAGGGTTGTCAAACTGGATACCTAAAAGGTCTCCCTTATTCGCCTCCAATGCTTTCGTGGAGTGAATTTGTGCGATGCAAAATGTTCTATACAGAACAATTCAAATTATTCACTGAGCTCTTTCTAATTATGTTTTCCATTGTGGATGTACTTGCCATAGTGGTATCCAGAAATCTCACATAGAACTCCACATTATCCAGACAGATATTCTCGATGAATTTCCTGACTATTTTTAATGAAAAATGAGAAATCTCCACTATTTTTGGACTTGCCAAACATGAAGTATTCCCTGTTAAATACCTCTCCAATGGAAGACTCATTCCAGTAAGGAAAATAAAGTGTACAGTAGCCTTCTGTACACTGCCATCTTCCCCAACCCCAATGCTAATTGATTCTCAGACCCCCGGGTCCGTAAGCCATGCTCATCTCCATCTCCTAATCTTATCTTCATTTGAGGCAGCCTTAAACCCGTATCGCCACTACCAGCTACAGATGGCCAATCTTCTTGTTACTGCCTCTCCACATACATCAATTTGTGATGTTTTGCCTAAGGAACTTTCACAAAGTTCTACTACTTTCTAAAAGTCCCACTACTTGTCCAATTTGTATCCAACTAAACTCTTCAAGGACAGCTCTTAGAAGTCTACTCAGGATCCTGGAGGGATATTCATCTTATACCCTCCTAAATACCAACACAAAAATTAGCCTCAGAATATGGCACAAAGTTAGCCAACAGAAAGTCCATGGTCATTCCTGACTCCTATGTTAGATACCCTTTTCACATGGCTTACAATGTGAACGCTTGCCTCTACAACACAGCTGCACAACCTGAGATTTAAGGCCAGGTGATGATTCTTGTTTAGTGCATTACTGATTATTCTACTGGACAACACTCACAGCACATAAAAATACTCAAATGATATGAACCATATCTCCAGCCACCATTAACTAATGGGGAATATTTGGCAGACTACTCAAATGCTTAAATACTAATGATACTAAGAGTTGATGCAAACCACAGCCTACTTAGGCTGATCAACAATTAAATGGTTAGCTCCTTGTACACAATCATTACCTATGCAGTAAGTAGTACACCGCTTTTACAAATTTGCACTCACTAGATATTACTTTTTGAGTTTTGTGGGTGGTATTTTTTTTTTAATTTGGGGAGGTATGGGTTATGAGCATGCTTTATCCCAGCCTTCAGGGGCGAGGCAGGCTGTCTCTGTGTGGACTCACTAGTCCTGATTTTCTAGGCATTGAGTTCCAGGGGCTAGACTAGGGAAACGTCAACTCAAAAACCAAAACAGCAACAAACAAATGAAAATAAAAAAGAAACCCAAAAAAAAAAAAGAATTTCGGGGCTGGAGAAATGTCTTAGCAATGAAGAAGATGTGGGTTCAATTCCCAGGACCCACATAGTGGCTAACAACCGTATGTAACTCCAGTTCCAAGAGAATCTAATATCTTCAGACCTCCAAGGATACACTTACATACATGCAGGCAATACACTCATAAACACACACACACACACACACACACACAAATAATTTAAAAATTTTTTGAAGAAAAAAATTACTATGGGGGTGGAGAGATGATTCATCAGCTAGAATACTGGCTGCTCTTACAGAGGACCTAGATTCAGCTCCCAGTGGTCACATGGAAGCTCACAACTGCCTGCACACACAGGTGCATACACACACACACACCCCTCAGGCATACACATAAACAAATCTTTAAATTCCCAGTGACCACATGGTGGCTAATAACCATCCATGACTCCAGTTTGAGGAGATCCAGCCTCTGAGGCACTGTACTATGCAGGCCACTTACATGTTGGCAAAACATTCATACACATAAATTTTTTTAATTTTATTTATTTATTTATTTATTTATTTATTTATTTATTTATATGAATGTACTGTCTGCATGTAGGTTTGTGCACCCGCATACACGTAACATTTTTAAAATACATATTCACAGAAAATTTTTTAAAATTATCTTTTAGAAACACCTGGTATTTATGAAGTACATATTGGGTTTGTTTAAAACTAAGTCAACGGTAACTGAAAGAGGAAAAAAACTACCAATAACCATTCAACCCAAGTGATGGTTACATAAGAAAGCCATTATTATTACTATTCTTATTTATGAGGTCTTAAAGTTTCAGTACATGTTTTAACTTGTATTAGAAAGAAATATAAAACTTGAACTTTTCCCAATCACATTTTTTAATGGAAGTTTTTGTTCTGAGAAAGCATAAAAAAAGAAACTTATAGTGAATTACCAATGATAAAAAATAAGAACTTCATGGGGCTGGAGAGATGGCTCAGTAGTTAAGAGCACCGACTAGCCAGGCGTGGTGGCACTTGGGAGGCAGAAGCAGGCGGATCTTTGCGAGTTCCAGGACAGCTGGGGCTACAGGGAGACCCTGTCTTGAAAAAAAAAGAGCACCGACTACTCTTGCAGAGGACCTGGGTTCGATTCCCAGCACCCACATGGCAGCTGAGAATTGTCTTTAAGCCAGGCATGGTGGTTCACGCCTTTAATCCTAGCACTTGGGAGGCAGAGGCAGGTGGATCTTTGTGAGTTCAAGGCAAGCCTGGTCTACAGAGTGAGTTCCAGGACAGCTGGGGCTACAGAGAGACCCTGTCTCGAAAAGACCAAAAAAAAAAAGGAAGACAGGGAGACACTGTCTTTAAAACACCAGAAGAGCTGGGTGTGGAGGTGCATGCCTGTAATCCCCGGCAGAGGCAGTTGGATCTCTGACTTCAGGCCAGCCTGGTCTACATAGAGAGTTCCAGGACATCTGGGGCTACAGGAAGACCCTGTCTCAAAAAGGGGGAAAAAAAAAAAAGCACACCCCCACCCCCCAAATGGCTCAGCAGAGGACCTAGGTTCGATTCCCAGCACCATGTGGTGGGTGAATCTATAATCCCAGTTCCAGGGGATCCAATACCCTCTTCAGACCTTTGCAGACACTGCATGACACAGATGCACGTACACACATGCAGGCAATACACTCATAAACATAAAATAAAAAATATTTTTTTAAAAGACAACGTTTAAGGGGAATAGAATCCAAAGATGAGACCAAGAGAAAAAGCTAAGTAAAATTATGGATTGAATTAAAGTTCATGAAATTTGAAATTTCTGTGGTACTTCAAATCTGCAGGCTACTCAAAGATTAATGTTTTTACCTTAAATTATAAACTGAATATTCATCATGCCAGGAAAATGTTTCCTTTGCAACTGTTCAATTTATGATGAAAACTTTCTGAGGTCAGTTTGAAAATGGTCAAGGAGCATATAACCTTTTTTCAAAATTCTTCTTAGGAAAGCATCAAGACTACTAGTTTTTGAAGGCAGAAACCAAGCTTCACCCCTGGCATGAGGGGCTCACAGCCCATGTCTTACCAGCTATTAACCATGGAACATAAAGGGGGGGAGCAGAAATTCCCAAATCATAATTTCTCACACCTGTCATTTTATTAATGTTCCCTTCAAAAAAAGGCAGAAAACACTGCAGATACTGTGTGCACTATTCCCACCTTTCAAAATAGGTATCGAAGTTAGCTGGTAAGCTCTGGTAAACTTACTCCACTATAAATAAAGGGTACTTTACACAACAATTACCATTGTTTTTAAAAATATGCCTTTGTTTTTCATCTTACCATGAGTCCCCTTCCTCAGCTTTCAGTGTGAAGAACCCATGCCTTTGTAACAGCACATCTAACCAAGGGTGCGCGTGCTGTCACTCCACTACATGCACGACGCTCCTGCTATGATAGCCATCCTTCTCACCTGATACAAAAGATTACAACACAACCGAACACGCACAGCTAACTAACTGTGGGACTCTTTTAATGTTAAAAGTAGCATTACTCCAAATTATTGCCAGCTGTCTGAGGAAACAAAGCTATCTCAAAACCAAGTTGGTGTGGTGTAGTAGAGACATCAAGTTTACTCATCACATACATATCTATTTCACCTTTACATATTTAGATACTTTCAACAACACAAGAGTAGATTTTTAATTGGAAGTTCTGTTTGTTTTCTATCATGCTGGAGATCAAACCCAGGGTCTTGTGCATGCTAAGTAGGCACCGTACCCTTCATCTGTATCTGCAGCTCACTGTTCCCGAACACAAAAATGCCTGAATGCTCTACCAGTGGTCTGGTGTTATACAGTTCATTTCAGTATGGTGGGAATGTAATATTTTCCCACAGAGATTAAAGAATGAAGACTCACTGTAAGCTGTAAAATGTCAGAGCCCTGGTGTGAGCCAATCAAAGATCAGCAGAAATACAAAGGGTCTGTTATATATCGTCTCCTGGGAACCAAGAGGAGTGACAATTCCACCTGGAGTGACAATGACATGTAGGAACATGTCATCCTATACCTTTTAGATTTTATCAGGACTTTTGGATATATATCCCTTTAACTGAAAGCCAATTGTTAACTACCCCAAACTAAGAAAGGCTGGCCTCCCTGTGGGCTTGTCAAGAACTACATGATGCTGTGGACGCTCTTGTTTAATGGGTGAATAATCTGTACCCTGCATTTTAAAACAGGTTTCCAATGCAAGGTCTGACCAACTCTATAGGCATTATACCCAAACCAAACACAGCCAGGTTGGCAAGCAACACACTAAGAAGATGTGAAATCCCAGGACAGTGAACTGCTGACGTTTTGCATACTTTATAGACTTAAGACTCATTAAGAATTTTCCTATCCTCATATTGGCTCTGGGCTACAACAGATTTATTTATGAATTACCAGAACCAATTTCTTTAAATTAACTGAAGAGTTTACAACAGGCAAGGGCAAGCAATTTAATCTTCTAGGATCCCCTCAAAGAAATTTACATTTGTGGTTTTTCAGCTGGAAAATCAAATAACAAAAAAATAAGACTGGAGGGTAAGCATTTGGGGAAAGGAGTATTCAGTGGTTCTGACAACCCCTGATGTAAGCCAAAATGGCCCAGTTAAAGAAAATCCAAAAACCCAGATATAATGGCTAACACATGTAATCCCGGCACCCCAGAGGATGAGGCAAGGGGGACTGCCATGTTCAAATCCAGCACGAGCTACGCAGTGAGTTTCAGGTCATAGTGGACTATGGTATCTCAAAAAAAAAAAAAAAAAAGATTAAAAAAGTAAGCAAAATGCAACATGAGTGTTCCTGGTATACTGGGATACATACATTGCCAGTTCATTGCACAAAGAATATAAAACATTTTCACTCAATGCTTTAAAATGGAAATGAGGTTCCTGTGGTAGTGCTTCTGAGAGTGATCTTTTAAAGTACACAATTAGTCATAAATATTTGTAAAAAGCATGAAAAATCTGTTTTGGCATCCTAATAGTACCAACAGTGCAAGAATGAACAGAATGCTCATTAATACATATAAAAGCTATTTCAAAACTTCTTCAATGTTCTCTACTCATATAAATTTGCATATCGGAATAATTCAAAAGCCCTCTTGACTGCATGTCCGAGAGTCCCAGTGCTAAGTGCAGCAAGGTGCATTACTGTGGTCTGAAGTATTACATTACAATGCAACAACACAATGCAGGTGCCAAGAGGAAACACTATATAGTCAGAGATGTTTTCTACCAGTGCCGCCAAAGAGGCTTTTAAAAGCACAGACAGACACACATTCTTATAGTGCATGCAGGGAAATGTGACAGAGTACTTCATGTGTTAGCGTCAAGCTTGCTGCTATCATTTCTCTAAGTATCTACAAAATTTTCTTATCAGGTATACACATGAAAAAAGCAAAACTTTTCTTAATGATAACTACTTAAATTACTTTAATATAAAGTTATTTTCAATTAATTTCAGTGTTCTTGAAGGAACTGTGTGTGTAACAGAGGGAAGGAGGGAAGGACAGGGACAAGGGAACAGGAGGGCATACATATCTATGAGTGTCTCTCCTTCCAAAACCACCCAATATGGTCAACATTGTTTATTATGTTTTGTTTTAAAGTGTTAGATTTAGGAAATTTTCCTCAGTGAGGAACAAACAGAAAGCAGGAAGTCTAAACAAAAGCAAATTAAATTAAGACATGGACATCAAAAACAATTTTGGCTTTACTTTTCCATGGAAGTTGGTCCTATATCTAACACTGCACAAGGTTTCTTGCACAATGAAAAGAGAAGCAGAAGTCCCTTACACTGCCTCGCTTTGCCAGAGAATCACCGTAGTCTGCTGGCAAAGTCCGCTTGCTGGACTTTTTCTGCTCATGTTCAACTGCATCTTCAATTATAGGCTCAAGCCTCATCTGGACAAACACCAAAGATTGGGGTCAATGTCTTTTCATTATACAAAGAAAGACCTAATACCCTGTTTCATGTCTCTGCGTCCAAATAAACAAATGTATGACTAACAGGATTAAAAATTAAAGGAAATGCAAAACCCCAGCAGTGACAAAAATTGGACATTCTAGGCCCCGACTTAACCTCTTGTCAACTTCAAGTTTTTAGGGTCTATTCTGAGACCTCATTGGGATTTCACCATCTTCATTCAAGTTCCCACCCAGGCAACTAGTTCAAAAAATCCCCAAACTTAAAATATGGACCCACAAATTCCTCAGAATATCATGTCAATCTACCACCCAATCTTCCCAACCATTTTGTTGCCAAAGTCATTTGAGAGGCTGGGCTACTATGCCAACCTCTGCTTCTCTCAAATCCAAATGCCATGCTACATTACCTCTGTGAGGATGGTGGTATCATACGATGGCTGGTACTTTTCTTTTTCATGAGCTGTTCTTTTCTCCATCTTTTCTCGGTCAGTTTTTTGTTTCCGATCCGCACCTTTAGGCTTAAAGAATAGATGATTTCATTCATCCAGCTGAACACCGCTTTACAAGCAAACTGAGCCTCTATTCCCATTTCCAGGTCTTACCTTAAAAACTTTGATTTGGCAGCTAGCTGAGTGAAGATGATCTGTGTATTCCCCATTTTCATTCTGCTTAAAGGTGTCAACCTGGATCCTAAAAGGTACTCCCTTTTCGCCTCCATGCTTTCGTGGAGTGAATTCTGTGCTGATGCAATGTACCTATAGAACAATTCAAATTACCTTCCACTGAGCTCTTTCTATTATGTTCCTTGTGGATGTACTGCCACCAGTGTACTCAAAACTCCTTCAAATAGACTCCCACATATCAGACAAATTATCTCATGAATTTCCTGAACTATTTTTGAAACCAGAAATCCAACTATTTTTGGACTTGCCAAACATGAAGTATTCCCTGTTAAATACCTCTCCAATGGAAGACTCATTCCAGTAAGGAAAATAAAGTGTACAGTAGCCTTCTGTACACTGCCATCTTCCCCAACCCCAATGCTAATTGATTCTCAGACCCCCGGGTCCTAAGCCCTGCTCCATCTCCATCTCCATCTATCTTCAATTTGAGCAGCCTGTACACACCACTACTGCCACTACCCCAGCTACAGATGGCCAATCTTCTTGTTACTGCCTCTCCACATACATCAATTTGTGATGTTTTGCCTAAGGAACTTTCACAAAGTTCTACTACTTTCTAAAAGTCCCACTACTTGTCCAATTTGTATCCAACTAAACTCTCCAGGACAGCTCTTAGAAGTCTACTCAGGATCCTGGAGGGATATTCATCTTATACCCTCCTAAATACCAACACAAAAATTAGCCTCAGAATATGGCACAAAGTTAGCCAACAGAAAGTCCATGGTCATTCCTGACTCCTATGTTAGATACCCTTTTCACATGGCTTACAATGTGAACGCTTGCCTCTACAACACAGCTGCACAACCTGAGATTTAAGGCCAGGTGATGATTCTTGTTTAGTGCATTACTGATTATTCTACTGGACAACACTCACAGCACATAAAAATACTCAAATGATATGAACCATATCTCCAGCCACCATTAACTAATGGGGAATATTTGGCAGACTACTCAAATGCTTAAATACTAATGATACTAAGAGTTGATGCAAACCACAGCCTACTTAGGCTGATCAACAATTAAATGGTTAGCTCCTTGTACACAATCATTACCTATGCAGTAAGTAGTACACCGCTTTTACAAATTTGCACTCACTAGATATTACTTTTGAGTTTTGTGTGTGTATTTTTTTTTTAATTTGGGGGGCCAGGTATGGTTATGCATGCCTTTAATCCCAGCCTTCAGGAGGCAGAGGCAGGCTGTTCTCTGTGTGACTCACTAGCCTGTTCTACATAGTGAGTTCCAGGAGGGCTAGGACTAGGGAAACCCTGTCAAACACAAAAACCAAAACCAAACCAAACAAATGAAATAAAAAAAAAAAAAGAATTTCGGGGCTGGAGAAAATGTTTAGCAATGAAGAAGATGTGGGTTCAATTCCAGGGACCACATCGAGTGGCTAAAACGTATGTAATCCAGTTCCAAGAGAATCTAATATCTTCAGACCTCCAAGGTACATCTTACATACATGCAGCAATAACAAAACACACAAAAAAAAAAAAAAACAAAAACAACACACATAATAATTTAAAAAATTTTTTGAAGAAAAAAATTCTTGGGGGTGGAGAGATGATTTCATCAGCTATGAATACTGGTGCGTCTTACAGGGTAACTAGGATTTCAGCATCTCAGTGGTCACATGGATAGCTCCAAACTGCCTGCAACACAGGTGGCATACACACACACATCACCTCACGGCATACATCATAAATCAATCTTTAAATTCCCGAGACCACATGGTGGCTATAACAACATTCCATGATCCAGTTGTTGAGGAGATCCAGCCTATGAGGCCACTGTACTATGCAGGCCATTACATGTTGGTCAAAAACATCATACACATAAAATTTTTTTAGATTTTATTTTTTATTTATTATTTTTTATTTATTTATTTTATATGAATGAGTCTGCATGTAGGTTTGTGTCCCGAATACACGTAATTATTTTAAATACATATTCACACAGAAAATTTTTAAATTATCTTTTAGAAAACACCTGGTATTTATGAGTACATATTGGGTTTGTTTAAACTAAGTCAACGGTACTGAAAGAGGAAAAATATCCAATAACCATTCAACCCAAGTGATGGTTTACATAAGAAAGCCATTTATTACTCATTCTTATTTGGAGTCTTAAAGTTTCAGTAATGTTTAACTTGTATGAAAGAATAAATATAAAACTTGAACTTTTCCCAATCACATTTTTTAATGGAAGTTTTTGTTCTGAGAAAGCATAAAAAAACTTATGTTGAATTTCCAATGATAAAAAATAAACTTCATGGGGCTGGAGAGATGGCTAAGTAGTTAAGAGCAACCGGTAGCAGGCGTGGGGCACTGTGTGAGGCCAGAAGAGGCGGATCTTGGCAGTATCAGGAAGCTGGGTCCGGGAGAAACCTGTCTTGAAAAAAAAGAGCACGACTACTCTCTGCAAGACCTGGGTTCGTTTTTTCCCCAGGGCACACATGGAGCTGAGAATGTCTTTAGCCCGGCATGGTGGTTCAGAACCTTTAATCCTAGCAATTGGAGGCAGGGCAGGTGGTGTCTCTGTGAGTCAAGGCAGTCACGGATATTCAGTATAGGCGAAATAAAACCCCCTGAGTCATAGAAGCTGGTATAAGGTGAAGTTGTCATGAAGCAATGCTGGGGATAAGAGAGATGTAGAAAAAAGAAAAGAAAGGAAAAAAAAAGAAAAAAGTGTAATTATGTTGATAACTACATCACAAGTTTTTTGTAATGTCTATATGACTATCTAGTAAAATTAAAGCCATTTTAACTGTATACATTAAAAAAAAAAAAATAGGGAGACCAAAAAAATGGTCGTGCACGCCTTTAATCCCAGCCTTAAAAAAGACATTACATGGGCTGGAGAGATGGCCTAGCGGTTAAGAGTGCCAACTGCTCTTGCAGAGGACCGGGGTTCGATCCCCAGCACCCACATGGTGGCTGAGAACCGTCTTTGACTCCAGTTCCAGGGGAATCTAATGACCTTGACGGCATTACACGACACAGGTGCACAAACCTACATGCAGACAGTACATTCATACACATACAAAAATTTAAAAATTAAAAAAAAAAGGACATTACACCACAATTTACAAAAGGGATTTAAAAAACTGTTTTCATGAGTCAAGAATTCAATCTTCTAAATTACTGGACAGTATGTTTCTAATAACTTTTTTTTTAAAAAATGCAAACCTGAATGAAGGCAGATGTGCGCTTTGCAGGGTCCCACAGAAACTCGACTGCATTTAACTGGCTTGGATTTGTCCTTGTGTCAATTATCCCCACAGACATTGGAATATCTGCATGTTCAAAAACAAGTTACAAAACAATGCATCCATTTTAAGTAATTAAAAGACTTACAATCTGAGCTGGGTGTGGTGGCACACTCAAGTAGAATCCCATCTACTCATGAGGCTGAGGTAGGGGGATGGCTTGAGCCCAGGAATTCAAGCCCCATCTGGGCAACATAGTGAAACCCCATCTTGGAAAAACCAAAACCATACCAAAACAAAACAAAACAACAACAAAAAAAACAAACAAAACAATAAAACTTACTATATTATGTTCTATGGAAATAATTACATCCATGTTGAACTTTTCCTTCAATGTTCTTCGAAGTCAACCTTGTCTTCAATATCAAAATCCACCTAACAAGAATCACAGTTTCTCCTACCATGGTTTGTATTTCATGTCATTAAGTATATGATGGATGGTGCCAATTGAGAATTAAAAATTTCAAGTCATAAAATCCCTGGTTGAGGTTAGTTTAGCACCAAAAAGCTACTTCACTTTTCAAGCATAAAACAATTCTCAAAACACAAAGCCTACTAACAACAAAGCTTTATCCACACAACTACTTTTACATGGTGCCAACATGTCAATGGACACTACACAGCACCTTTATCTCCATGGTCTTTTTGATGGCCACCTGTACCTAAATCGAGAAGTCTGTCTCCTGGGCGATTCCACTTCCAACCTTCAAGCTGCTGATGCTCTGTGTACTGTAGCCGTCTGTCGTGGAACACAACCCTTATGATGCTCTATGAAATAGGAAGAAAGTAAGTACATTTAAACTACTCTCCAGCCAAAAGGTAGAGGCATGTTCATTTGTCATGTATTAGCCACCAGTAATAGGTGAGCATACAAAACCCAGATTCATCAGATTCTTCTCAAAATATTCCTTCTGTGAAGTTGGGCATGTGGTGGTTCACACCTATAATCCCAGTCTTTGAGAGGCTCTGGTTCCAGGCGATCTGACTCTCTTCTAACCTCATAGGCATTGCGAGACATGGGTCCACACAAATGCATTCAATAAATTACAAAGACGGCCATTCTAGCTGGGCCTAATGGAACAGGCCTATAATTCTAACTATTTTGGGAAGCTGGAGGATCATAAGCATGAGGCCAGCCTGGGCTACAGAGTAAGCTCAATACCATCCTGGGTAACCCAGTGAGACCCTGTCTCAAAATTTAAAATTATGGCTGGGCGTGACATCGCATGCCTTTAATCGCAGCACATGGAAGGCAAAGGCAGGTGGATCTCTGTGAATTCAAGGCCAGCATGGTCTACATAATGAGTTCCAGGCCAGCTGGGGCTAGAGGGAGACCATGTCTCAGAAAGACGAAAAACAAAAATAAACTATAGAAAGTAGAGCTAGGCATGATGACTCGCATCTGTAATCTCAGCACTTTTTTTTTTTTGTCTTTTCGAGACAGGGTCTCCCTGTAGCCCCAGCTGTCCTGGAACTCGCTCTGTAGACCAGGCTGGCCTTGAACTCACAAAGATCCGCCTGCCTCTGCCTCCCAAGTGCTAGGATTAAAGGTGTGCGCCACCACGCCCAGCTTAATCCCAGCACTTATAAGACAGGTATGTGGATCACCTCAAGTTTCAAGCTAGCCTGAGCTACAAAATGAATTCTAGGCCATCCAAGAATACATAGTAAGACCCTGTCTCAAAACAAAACCAATAAAAGTAGAAGACACACAAGTGGAAGGGAGAAAACGATTAGTCAGAAGTTCTGGTTAAAATGAAACTCCACTTATAAACTTGGTTTAGATAAAAGGACAACTAATAAGCCAAAAACGAAGCTAGCAAAACCGAGAGAGGAAGTACATGCCTGTAATCCCAATGCTGGAGAGGCTGAGGCAAAGAAGACCAGGAATTCCAAGCCATCCTGGAACACACAAGGGGTCTGATGCCAGCCTAGGCTACAAATTGAAATTCAATCATTCATAAAACAAAAACACCAAGCAAAGAAAGAAAGCACATAAGCATGTCTGCATAAATAAGAACTTCCAAAACATCTCTGGCAACCTAACATTCAATTCCCCCAAATTTCAGTTATACAAGCTAGTAGATAAAACTGTAGTGTAGCCAGGTAGAAAAGCCCATGAAGGACATTATTTCCAATAAACTCACCCTAGTCCTTGCTCTGTTCTACCTCACATCCAACAAAAACAAAATCAGATGTGGCTTATTAGATGAAAGGTGAGCTGGAAGGAAAACCTTTAAAAATGAACTGCTATCAGTGCACTAAATGTTTCCATAAACTCCTGTGATGTCAGCAGAATGGCTCTATCCAGTCAGTTTCCTAGGCGACTCATTATCTCCTGAACTGCCAGGGTTGCCTTCCTTTTTCACTTGGCTTAATTTTATGTATTGTTTTCTTGTACTTTAACTTGAAAGTAAACACAAGGAAGTTAAACAACTTAATATGATTAACCTCTACACCAACTTAATTCGAAGGGCATTTTAGTTTGCCGAAAGTATTTTAAAACGAAGTCTCAGCTATCTGACTAGGTGCTTCTAAATCATAGAACTGCCTCAAAAAGCCAGTTTGTAAACTGGGGATGGTAATGTACTCCTTTAATCCCAGCACTCAGGAGGCAGAGGCAGGTGGATCTCTGTGAGTTCCAGGCCAGCTGGGGCTAAACAGAGACCCTGTCTCAAAAAGACCAAAAAAAAAAAAAAGAGAGAGAGAAAGAAAGGCAACTTCTAAATGACAACTATATCAGAATTGACTTTTTTTCAGTGCTTTGATAGAAAGTTTGTTATATCTTCCTCAGAACACCAATGGTCTTAAAGGCTAAAATGAGCTAAAACTGTGACTTACTAAAATTGTATAACCCAAGCACACACACAAGAGCAAAAGAGCACAGGTCCAGTGGGTGCCCAAGGCTGTAGAGACCTCAGCAGTTAAGAGCACTTATTCCTATGGCAAGTGACCCTGGTTAAAGTCCTAGCACCCACATGGTGGCTCACAATTGCCTGTAATTCTAGTTCTAAGGGATCTGACACCCTCTTCTGGCCTCTGAAGGTTCCTGCATGTGTGTGGTGCACATAAACTCATGCACATACACATGCAAACAAATAAAAACAAATCTTAAAAAAAAAAAACTCAAGAGAGAAACAGGTGAAACAAGACTCACCAATTATTAATAGCCATTTAAGCTGGCAAGAGAACTTCCCAGAAGGACTCAATATAGACACTAATACAGTTTTTATCAGATACTACGTGGTAGGTATGTGTGAATTCACTCTACTATTTTACTTTTGATGTGTTCAATTTTTACAATAATTAAAAGATAATTAGCCAGACCTGGTGCCTCGGCCAGTAATCTCAGCTACTATATTTAAGGCCTGTGAGGACTACAGAGGAATAGAAGGCCAACTTATTGGGACTGTCACAAAAATCGGGGCTGGAGAGATGGTTCAGTGGTTAAGAGCAGTGACTGCTCTTGCAGAGGACCCAGGTTCGATTCCCAGCACCCACATGGCAGCTAAGAACCGTCTTTAACTCCAGTTCCAGGGGATTGAATCCAACACCCTCTTCTGACCTCTGCAGCATTGCACAACATGGGTGCACCAACCTACATGCAGACAGTACACTCATACACATAAAAAAAAAAAATAAAAATAAATAAATAAATAAACAAACCCCTAACACCACTGTGAAAAAAAATGAATAAAAAATAAAAAGCAAAAAAGAAGCTTGAGATTTAGCTCACAGGAAGTAAGAGTAATTGCCTGGCATGCATGAGATCCCAGCTTCAATTCTCAAAAGCAGGAGGAAAAACAAAACACCCAAATAGAAAAGGAAAAAAAAAAAAAAAAAAAAGCTAAAAAATGTTAACACGGGGCTGGAGAGATGGCCTAGAGGTTAAGAGCGCCGACCGCTCTTAACCTCTAGGCCATCTAGTTTGTGGATCTCTGTGCAGGCCACTTACATGTTGGCATGTTAGTGACCCGGGTTCGATCCCCAGCACCCACATGGCGGCTGAGAACCGTCTGAAACTCCAATTCCAGGAGAACTCCAGTTCCAGGGAAATCCGAGACCCTCTTCTGACCTCCACGGCATTGCACGATACAGGTGCACAGACTTGCATGCAGACAATACATTCATACACATACAGAAATAAAAATTAATAAAAAAAAATGTTAACAACACTTTTGGTGGCTAAAGACATTACTTTGGTTGGCACACATGAAACCCTGGGTTCAATCCTCAGCACCTGTATATACCCAGTATAGTGGTACACCCAAAATCCTGACACTGGGAAGTAGAGGCATAAAGATAAGAAATTCAAGGTAATTCTTCCACTACACAATAAATTCGAAATCACCTTGGCCTACAAGAGACATCTTTAAAAAAAAAAAAAAAAAAAAAAAAAACCAACCCACCTACAACCCTGACAAGTGAACTATATACCACTCATCAAAGAAACTTTTTTGCAATAGATAGGGGCTAATGCAGAGTACCACAACTGATCACATACAGAGAATATACATGAGAGATGCCCAGTCCCAGGTGACGTATCTACAGTAGAGCCTCTACACCCAAGGTTCATAGAACACAGTGAACAGGGTGTAGAGAGAAAACAGGTGCATCCCTTAACACTCACCAGTTAAGCTTCCGTATACAACAGAGTGTGATGCACACAGAGAACAACTGGCCATGTTTTATAGAGTAAGAGACTGGAGTGTGTATGTCCCTGAGTAGGGACTAAGGAGGGACAGAAAGGCTGTAAGATCCAGGGCTGGTCCATGAATTATAGGGAAAGAGAGGCTTCCAGGCCACTGGAAGCTTGCACATGGAACCTATGGCAATAGTGGTGTCGAGCACAAGATGTATTCCAACTCAGTCAGATGAGGGCCCAGAGTGGACCAAGGGAAATGGGCAGTGGACTGGCCCTAGCCTGAGAACCGCTGGAGTCTGATTACTACTTAGCAAGGGAGCAGACCTCACTGACAACCTCTAGGTAGACTAACTAGACTCCAGTGGATTAACTTGCACCCAAGGATGCCTGGGTACAAATGCTTGACTGAATAGGACTTCACATGTTCAGCAGAATGAGTGAGGTCTGGCAGGGGATGGGCTGGGGCAAGGATTGGGAGGCAGAGGCAGGCATATCTCTGTGCATTCAAGGCCAGCCTGGTTTACATAGTTCCAAGCCAGCTGGGGGTACAGGAAGATCCTGTTTCAAAAAGACAAAAAAAAAAGATTTGGGTTGGTGAGATAGCTTAGCTAGTATGGTGCTAGCAGCCTAAGACTGATGACCTGGAACCCACATAAAGGTGGAAGGGGAGAATCGACTGCCAAAAGTTGTTATCTGGCCTCCACGTGAGCACATGTACCTGCATAATACCTGCCCAAATAAATAAATTATAAAAATCCTGTTTTTAAAGGTTTGTTTTGTTTTTGTTTTGTTTTGGCTTGGCATGGCATGGCAGTTCAGGCCTTTAATCACAGCACTCTGGAGGCAGAGGAAGGTGGATCTCTGTGAGTTCAAGGCCAGCCTGGTCTACATAGAGTTCCAGGATAGCTGGGGCTACAGGGAGACCCTGTCTCAACAAGACAAAAACAAAAACAAAAACAAAAACCAACACCAACTATTGCATCAAGATGGCTTGGAGTATAAGGGTGCTTGCCATCAAGCTTGACAACCTGAATTCAATCTCCAGAACCCACTTGGTGGAAGGAGTGAACGGAGTCCTGCAAGGTGTCCTTTCATACATGTGTTGTGGCCAATGACAGACACACTCACAAAAAAGAAATAATTTTTAAAAATCTTACATGAAAACTGCCACTTTATTTAATCATCATAGTATCTGTCACAAATGTACAAGTCCTTACCTTTACCAATTTTCCACTGATCTCAGGCATATCTCCCATTTTCCGATTATCCAACATCCGAATTTCGTAAGACTGACCTAATTTAAAGAAATTATATAAGAAACAGTCCATGTAAAGCACAACACTTTTACATACAACTTAACTGCTCCTTATAACATGATTTTATTTTATTTTATTTTTTTGTCTTTTCGAGACAGGGTCTCTCTGTAGCCCCAGCTGACCTGGAACTCACTCTGTAGACCAGGCTGGCCTTGAACTCACACTCACAAAGATCCGCCTGCCTCTGCCTCCCGAGTGCTGGGATTAAAGGCATGTATTTGCTGGAAACAAATTCAAGTTAATCCTTCTCTTTCTTCTTCCCCCCAAAATGCCACTGTTCTTTCCTTCTAAGGTTAATACAAGACAAAAATTTCCTGTCAATTTACTTCCATCTGCCACTCCCTTGCACTTTGCTGCATATATATGCATTATTTGCAATTAATTTTGGTTTTCTGCGATAGTAATTTATACCATGAAATTTGTTTATTGTATGGAATCCATTGGGCTTTAGTATATTCAGAACTACACAACTATCACCACTAATTTTAGAACATTTTCATCATTCTAAAAAGAAACTCCAGCTGGGCACGGTGGTGCATGCCTTTAATCCTAGCACTTGAGAGGCAGAGACAGGCAGATCTCTGTGAGATCAAGGCCAGACTGGTTCACACAATGAATTCCAGGCCATCTGGGGCTACAGGAGACCTGTCTTTAAAAAAAAAAAAGGGGGGGGGTGCTAGAGAAAGATGGCTCAGAGTTTAAAAGCATTTTTATTTTTTTTTATTTATTTTTTTTAGTCTTTTTGAGACAGGGTCTCCTTGTAGCCCCAGCTGTCCTGGAACTCGCTCTGTAGACCAGGCTGGCCTTGAACTCACAAAGATCCTCCTGCCTCTGCCTCCCGAGTGCTAGGATTAAAGGCGTGCGCCACCACGCCCGGCTTAAAAGCATTTTTAAAAGCACTGGCTGCAAGAGCAGAGGATCCAGGTTCAATTCCCAGCACCCTTATGGTGGATAACACCTGTCCATTGACTCCAGTTCCAGGACAATCTGACACCTTTTTTGATGACAATGTTTTTGCATGGACTAAGATCAAATTTTAATCCTTGAAAACAAGTCACACTTGCCTACTGCTTCATTACTGTCCACAAAAAAACAACCACCACCACCACCAAATAACCCACAGATATTTCCAGACACTGGTCTACAAAATTAAGAATAAAGTGCTGTAAAAAATTAGCCATGTACCCAAATCCACAAAAAAATAATTACTTCTAGATTATTTGTTATTAATAAAAATGAGAGTATAATAAGATCAGTACCTCATGAAGATGAGACTCTTAAATTTTTTTTTAATAAAGTCAATTGTAGTTTGTTTTTGGTGTGATAGTATAGTTATTTTTGTCTTTTCCAGACAGGGTCTCTCTGCCTCAGCTGTCCTGGAACTCACTCTGTAGACCAGGCTGGCCTTGAATTCACAAAGATCCTCCTGCCTCTGCCTCCCAAGTGCTAGGATTAAAGGCGTGGGCCACCATGCCCGGCTCTTTAAATATTTTTATTTCATGTGTATGAGTGTATTCCCTGCAAGCATGTAGGTACATGGGTCAATGCCCTCAAAAGGCCAGAAGAAGTCAGATCCCCTTGAACAGAAGGTTATGGACGGTTGAGAGCTGCTATGTGGGCACTGGGAACCAAAGCTGGGTTCCAAGAGCCATCTCCCCAGCTTCAAAGCTGACACTCTTTTTTTACAGCTGAGACATTTTTTAAATTTTTGTGTATGAGTGTACTGTTTGCATGTCACCTGTGTTTGTGCACCTGTGTTGTGCAATGCCGCGGGGGTCAGAAGAGGGTGTCGGATTCCCCTGGAACCAGAGTTATAGACGGTTCTCAGCCGCCATGTGGGTGATGGGGATCGAACCCAGGTCCTCTGCAAGAGCAGTCGGCGCTCTTGACCACTAGGCCATCTCTCCAGCACCAAGCTGAGACTCTTAGTAACTACCAATACCCTAGCCACACTCCCATTGGCCTATAGAAAAATATACAAAGGGTTCTAAAAACAAAGAGTTATTAACAAAAGGTTATCAAACTACAATTAAATCAATTCAAAACTGGTGAAAGGAAACAGATTTACACAACACATTACTAACAGATACTGCAAGCCGCGCGTGGTGGCACAGGCCTTTAATCCCAGCACTTGGGAGGCAGAGGCAGGCAGATCTCTGTGAGTTCAAGGCCAGCCTGGTCTACAGAGTAAGCTCCAGGACAGCTGAGACTAAAGGAAGACCCTGTCTCAAAAAGACAAAAAGGAAAAAAAAAAAGAGAGAGAGAGAGAGTCCTTAGAGACTGGAGAGATGGCTCAGCAACAGTTAAGAGCACTGGTTGCTCTAGCAGAAGACCTGTGTTTGGTTCCTAGCACACACATGGTAGCTAACAATCATCCATAACTCCAGTTCCAGGGGATTGGCTCCTTCTTCTGGCCTCTAAGGGCACTGCATGACATGGGTGCATGCACTTATACACGTGCAGGCAAAACACTCATACACATAAAATAAGATACATGAAATTTTTTATTTGTCTTTTTGAGACAGGGTCTCTCTGTAGCCCCAGCTGGCCTGGAACTCACTATGTAGACCAAGTTAACCATGAATTCACAGAAATCCATCTGTTTCTGCCTCCTGAGTGCTGGGAATAATGGCAGGCGCCACAATGGTCAGCAAAGAATTTTTTAATTAAAAAATGTTCTTTAAATAAAAAGATTAGGGGGCTGGAGAGATGGCCTAGCGGTTAAGAGCACCAACTGCTCTTATAGAGGACCCGGGTTCGATCCCCAGCACCCACATGGCGGCTGGGAACGGTCTGTAACTCCAATTCCAGGAGAACTCCAGTTCCAGGGGAATCCGACGCCCTCTTCTGACCTCCGCAGCATTGCACGACACAGGTGCACAGACCTACATGCAGACAATACATTCATACACATACATTTAAAAAAAAAAAAAAAAAGATTAATTAAATAAAACACTTAGAGCAGGAGAATTTTTTAAATTGATACAGCTTCCAGCATACATAACAATGGATCTAAATTTAGAAAACAGAATTTTGGGGGCTTGG
>VZQC01008599.1:362814-378440 GCA_009823505.1 Rhizomys pruinosus | reverse complement strand
AAAAAAAAAAAAAAAAAAAAAAAAACACAAAAAAATGAATTTTAAATAAAGCATATACAGTTTTGAAAAAAAATATACCATTACACATTAAAATCACATCCAATCTCTTAAATTTACAAAATAAAATTAATAGTAGAATGTAACAGTCTAAAAGGCAATCTATATGCATTGTCTTTAAGTCAAATTATCATACTTTAGGACTCTGTATTCTAATTAGACAAACCAATAAAAAAAATACAAGAGGAACTACTTTCAACTCACATTCCACTCAAAGGGCTGATCTGCCTAATACTTAAAGGCTCTCACAAAAATCACTAACAAATGCCCCAGATCCCCTACAAGGCGAAAATGAACAAATGGAATGAACATGTGTTACAGTAAGAAAAAAAGAAAAATGCCAGAGTGTGGAAAAGGCAGAGACAGAAGGATCTCTGTGAGCTCCAGACCACCCTGGTCTACAAGGCAAGTTCCAAGCCAGCTGGGGCTAGAGGGAGAGCCTGTTAAAAACAAACAAACAAAAAACAACAACAAAAAAAACCAACAACAACAAAAAAGGGGAGGCTAGAGAGATGGCTCAGCAGGTAAGAGCACTGACTGCTCTTGCAGAGGACCTGGGTTCGATTCCCAGCACCCACATGGAGGCTAAGAACCATCTTTAACTCCAGTTCCAGGGGAATCCAATGCAATCATCTGACATCCACGGCACTGCACGACATAGGGTGCACCAACCTGCATGCAGACAGTACCCTCATACACGTAAGAAAAAAAGAAAACAGAGCACAAATAAATGACTTAACACTGCAATTTAAACACTTGAGATGCAACAACAATAAACCCAGCAGACAGAAAGAACAAAATTCAGAATGGAAATCAATAAAGTAGTAACAAAGAAAACAAAAAAAATAAAAATAAAAATAAAAATAAAAAAAACAAAAAAACAAAAGCCAATTCAAGTCCATCAAAAGGCATTTAACTTCCATGACAGAAATACAGATCGTTGTTCACCTATCAGGGTGGCTATAAACTCTCAGTCTGAGTTGGCAAGACTAAAGGGAGGTTGTTCTATCCACTGACAGCAGAAAAGTTAGAAAGCGAAGTCACTCACTGGAAATCTGGAAATCTGGGAAAGGAAGCACCTAAACAGAGTTTTCTGCTATTCAATGTACAGTGAGAGGGAGAAGAGCTGAGGACTGCTCCAGATTTTTGGTCAAGGAACTGAATAATCACCACTTCCTAACATGGTGAATATAGCAAAGAGAAAATCAAGAGTTCAACTGATTAAGTCAGATACCCACTGAGAGTGGATGAGTCAATTTAAAATGTGGAGCTGGGGCTGGAGAGGTGGCTCAGCAGTAAAGAGTGCTGGCTGCTCTTGCAGAGGACCAGGGTTTGATTCCCAGCACCCTATGGAGACTAACAACCATCCGTAACTCCAGTTTCACCCTCCTCTGACCTCTGTGGGCTTTGCATGACATGATGGGTGCATGAGACATGCAGGAAATATACTCATACACACACAAAAAAATAAAATAGCTGGGTGTAGTGGTGCACACCTTTAATCCCAGCACTCAGGAGGCAGGGACAGGTGACAGGGGGATCTCTGTGAGTTCAAAGCCAGCCTGGTCTACGGAGCAAATTCAAGACAGCTGGGGCTACAGGGAGACCCTATCTTGAAAAGACCAAAAAAAAAAAAAAAAAAAAAAAAAAAAAATCTGGACNAAAAAAAAAAAAAAAAAAAAAAAAAAAAAAAAAAAAATCTGGACCTATAGGAAGAGAGCCTAGTTGGAGAGGTTAACAATTGAGGGCTGTGCTTCCTCTCCAGCCTCAGCCTTGGACCCTGCAGTTACCATGATGTTGATGCCCAAGAAGGACATTCATATGCCCAACCTTCAAGCCATGAAGTCTATGCAGTCTCTCAAGTCTCAAGGCTATGTGAAGGAACAGTTTGCCTGGAGACATTACTGGTACCTTACCAACAATGGTATCCACTATCTTGGTGATCATCTCTACCTGCCTCCTAAGATCCTGCCTGCCACCCTTGGCTGCAGCCATCCAGAGTTTGGCAGGCCTTTGCCTAAAGGTCAGAGGGTGAGAGACTCACAAGACTCACAAGAGGGGAGGCCAACAGAGACACCTATAGATGGAGCGCTGTGCCCCCTGGTGCTGAGAAGAAAGCAGAAGCTGGGGCTGGTTGCACAACTGAATTCCAGTTTAGAGAAGGGATTGATCATGGATGTGGTCAGCTACCTCAGTGAAGTTCGAGAATATTTTGTGTTGAATAATTTTTTTTTTTTTTGTCTTTTTGAGACAAGGTCTCCCTATAGCCCCAGTTGGCCTGGAACTCACTCTGTAGACCAGGCTGGACTTGAACTCAAAGAGATCCACCTGCCTGCCTCCCGAGTGCTAGGATTAAAGGCATGTATCACCACACCCAGTTTAAAGACCGTTCTTAGCTGGGACTTGAACCCTGGTCCTCTAGTACAGCAGTCGGTGCTCTTAACCACTGAGCCATCTCTCCAGCCCCATGTTGAATAAACTTAAAGTCAGAAAAAAAAAAAAAAAAAAAAGACAGCTTCTCAGGATAAAGTTGGTAAGTAAAGCCATTTAAACACAGATCACCAAACAAGAATAAATAAAGACAGAGGGCTAAACCTCTTTCTTGAAGTCACCCAAAGAAAAGCAGCTAGTGGACAGCTAACAAAGAGCAAATGCTCTGGAAGCCTTTCATTTAACCATCACAGAAAAAGGGAACACTTGTCTCACTGGGACTATTTAATGCTCAGAAACTCAAAATCCTCAAGACTGAAAAAATCAAATGAAGGAAGTAGTCTCAATGCACCTATCTTCTTTTGAATGATTCTCACTAGTCAATCTAAGAAGGAAGTGTCTATACTCTGTAATTCATAGTTCAAAGTACTTCTATAGACATATCAAGACTTTGCTGCTCTTGGATAAAAATTCTAAATACTGGGCTTTTAAATTGGTGGGGGGTACTTATTTTTATTTTATGTGTATAGAAGTTCACCCATGTCATGCAAAGCCCATGGAGGCCAGAAGAGGACACTGGATTCCCTGCTAGCCACCATGTGGGTGCTGGAAACTGAACCCAGGTTTTCCGGGGGAGCAGCCAGTGCTGAGCCATCTCTCCAGGCCTTCGTGGGCTTTGAAAGGGGGACTAAGTACATGCTGATACACACCTGTAATCCCAGCATTGGACAGGTAAAAGCTAGAGGATCATGAATCTCAAGCCAGCTTGTTTTAAAACAACAACAACAAGCAGCACCAGGAATGTGGCTCGGAAGTAGAGCACTTGCCCTGGGTTCAACCCCCCAGTATCATAATAGGGGAAGTTGAGAGGAGGAGTCCTCTAATACTTGCTATGCTTCCAGCATAGCTTTCTTAGTGGAAACTTTGTTTTCTTCAATGGTACTATCCACTGAAAGAATCAAATTTTATTTATTTATTTATCTATTTATTGTGTTTTTGAGATCTATCTATCTATCTATCTATCTATCTATCTATCTATCTATCTATTTATTGTGTTTTTGAGATAGGGTCTCACTGTAACCCTGGCTGGCCTGGAACTCACTATGTAGACCAGATCGGCCTCAATCTCAGATATCCTCCTGCCTTTGCCTCATGAGTGCTAATGGGATTAAAGGCATGCACCACCATGCCCAGAAAGAATCAGTATTTTACAGGTTCAATGTCCCATGCCCATAACTATTTTATTTTTTTTTAATTTTTTTTTATTAATTTTATTTATTTCTGTATGTGTATGAATGTACTGTCTGCATGCAAGTCTGTGCACCCGTGTCGTGCGATGCCGCGGAGGTCAGAAGAGGGTCTCAGATTCCCCTGGAACTGGAGTTCTCCTGGAATTGGAGTTTCAGACGGCTCTCAGCCGCCATGTGGGTGCTGGGGATCGAACCCGGGTCTTCTGTAAGAGCGGTCCACGCTCTTAACCGCTAGGCCATCTCTCCAGCCCGCCCATAACTATTTTAATTCCATGCATTTCTGGAAAAAAAAAATCTTGGTTCCAACTGAAATATGAATGTTCCACCATTAGCCGGGTGCAGTGGCTCACACCTTTATCTCAGTACTTAGGAGGCAGAGGCAAGCAGATCTCTGTAAGTTCCAGGACAGCTGGAGCTAGAGGGAGACCTTTCTCAAAAAGACAATAAACACTGACACAACAGTACATAGATTTAAAAAAAAAAAAAAATACTACATGATACTGACTAATGTGCTAAATTTACTGTGCTTTATCATAACTTTAAACAATGAACAAAACAGTAAAAGCCATGATTTGCCAGTAGGCAGCCTTTCTTCAGTCCCAGCCAGCCCGGGGGATGGCCGTCCTCCTAAAGCAGAGCTCGCTAGACCTTTGAAAATAACGTCCAGTATAGGGTAATCATAATACTGGAGAAAAGAACGGATAAAACCAAAAAAACGCTTAACCGAATCAGAAAAAGATCAAAGCACCTGTATGGTAGAGATTAGTAACTCAGTAGGGGTGGGGGGCATGGAAAGGGAAATGACTCTAAATTTGATTGCGAAATGATGTATGAAATATGGAAAACGTTTAATATCAATAAAAAATAAAATAAAAAATAATAAGATGTTATTAGAAACAATGTCATTTATTGAGTGCTCGCTATATTCTAAGTACTGTACTTAGTATTTTATATTCAGAATTATGTATCATTCTCTCACCAGCCCCATGAGGCTGGGTGTCTTATTTCCCCTCACTTTACAGATGAAACTTAAACAGTTGTCAGGAATCCCATAACTAGCATTTGAAGGCAACAGCATTTGAACCAAGACCTCCAGCTTCTAGACCTCCTGTTCTCAAGTCTCCACCAAGGCTTCCTGCTTCCACACTCACAGCAGAAGCTGGAACACACTGGCCTTGCCCATCTTTTCCAATATGCCATAAAATAATACTACTTTCTGGGTAAGTGCCATAATTTCAGAGAGGTTTGCAAGCATAGTGCACATATACTGCATCTTCTCCAACAGTTAGAAAGGTCTATGGAGTGTATGGTCAGAAGAATCCCAACCTTGGTGTACATGGTAAATAGGGATCTTAACTTCTAGCTTCTTTCCCAAAATGAAGTGCTGCCGGTTGTGGTGGTGCACGCCTTTAATCTAGCAACTAGGAGGCAGAGGACAGGGACAGGATCTTTGTGAGTTTCAAGGCCAGCCTGGTCTAACGGAATGAATTCCAGAGAACAGCTGGGGCTACAGGGGAAGAAAGAACCCTATCAAAAGACCAAAAAAAAAAAAAAAAAAAAAAAAACAAAAATGAAAGTGCTACGGATTCCCAAGTATTTCTCTGGCTTTACACTTCTTGAGGGAGCAGTTTACATATATTTACTCTGTTATCCCCAACTGTGAGGCTGCCCCTTTGTCCTATGAGTCTTTTGAACTCTCCTAGTATTGAAAAGGTGGATTAAGGTTTCCTGGTCTCCGGGGCAACCATTGTACCTGTCCTTGCCCAGCAAACTTTGCATACAGGTGAACTAGGAAAGGTAATTGCCAAAATGAATCTATCAGTGTGATTGAGGCCAAAGAACAATTACCTTCACATTGTAAAATACTAACCACCTAGCAGCAGTCTCTCATCTAAAACATTGACTCTGCTCAGCTCTGTTTCTCAAGAAAGCTCCAAGTTCAGTCCATGTGTTTTCCCAGCTAGTCTTTTGTTTTACATTTTTAATTTATTTTTATTTTATGTGTATGACTGTTATGCCTGAGGGAATGTAAGTGCACTGGTGTCATAATAATAGGACGGGGGAGGACAGAAGGGGGTGAGGGCATCAGATCCCCTGGAACGAGAGTGAATAGCTGGGTTTTAAGCTGGCCATAGTGGTGCTGGAATGGAATTTGAACCCTGATCTTCTGTAACAGCAGCCAGTATATATAAGGATGATATAGAAGATATATATGATAGATATATATATATCTGTGTGACATTTATTTATTATTTAGTATTATTTTTGAGACGGGTCTCCCTATGCCCCAGCTGGCCTGGAACTTCCACTCTGTAGACCAGGGCTGCCTTTGAAACCACAGAGATCTGCCTGCCTCTTGCCTCCTGAGTGCGAGGATCAAAGGTATGCACCACCATGGCCAAGCTTAAAGACAGTGCTTAGCCCCCATGTGGGTGCTAGGAAACAAACCTGGGTCCCCTTCAAGAGCTATCGGTACGCTTAACCACTGAGCATCTCTCGGCAGCCCCAGCTGGGTCTAATCATTGAGCCCATTTCTTCAGTTCCCAGCTAGTCTTTCAAATGAGACATGAAAGCTAGTTTAGCTTTAGAGGCCTTCACTTTTGTAGAGCTGGGTTGGGTTTGCATTCTTCTATACCCCAAATGGGAGTGGAATTTAACTCCATGGACATTTGGGCATATTCTTTGGCCAGATCCCTCACTGACCACTAAAGATCTAGGGCTGATGGGACAGTCTTTTTCTAGAAGTGCTCANCAAGGAAACTAGTATGCTCAGATTCCCCATGGCTCTCCTAGTGAACATTGTCTTTTTAAAAAATCTCTTTGGCTGTGTTAATATTCCATATTTTTATTTGGCTATAGCTTAGAAACCTCATAGGTATTATAAACTATCTTCTATGTCATACATTAAAAGAATTTGCAAAATATATTCTTTTTTTTTATTAATTTTATTTATTTCCGTATGTGTATGAATGTACTGTCTGCATGCAAGTCTGTGCACCCGTGTCGTGCAATGCCGCGGAGGTCAGAAGAGGGTGTCGGATTCCCCTGGAACTGGAGTTCTCCTGGAATTGGAGTCTCAGACGGTTCTCAGCCGCCACGTGGGCACTGGGGATCGAACCCGGGTCCTCTGCAAGAGCGGTCGGCGCTCTTAACCGCTAGGCCATCTCTCCAGCCCCAAGTTAGCAGAATTTTAAGTCAATAAATATGCTATTTCCTAGGGACTAAGACTGCTTGCAAAGTAGCTACTATTGGTTAATTAACATTCTTAGCAGAGTATTCTCCAAGTAGAATTCAGTGCCAAATGAACAGGCTTTTTGAGAGAAACTAGGAGAAAGGTTCTTTCTACTTGCAGAGTGAGGTGGCAATCCAGCAGCTACCATGAGCTAATCCAAAATGCAGAAGTGAGGTAGTAAAGTCTCACTCTCATCAAATACCAAAGACTTAGCCCCCTGATAAAGAGAAATCCATTCCTCTTGGATCCTGCTCAAAGGGAGACCTGGGTTACTCCAAGTTTCAACTTCAGTTTCCATTCCAGGGTCAAAGTAAGATGACTAACTCTTCTTAGAAGGCTATTCAGACATAAGCAGGTAAATACAGTTTTCCAACTCTATACTTTCGTGCACCCCCCCATACCAGCTAAAAATTCTTGCTCTAATTTTTACTTGATCAGTTACTACACAGTTGTGAATGTGAGAGTAAGGTTATGCATGAATATGTACCAAGTCAGGATTAAATGAAAGAAATAAAAATACCTGTGTCCTTAAAAACAAAAATTTTAATTAAAAAAAGGACTGGAGCTGGGCATTGGTGGTGCATATTTTTAATCCCAGAACTTGGGAGGCAGAGGCAAAGGCAGGCAGATCTCTGTGAGTTCCAGGCCAGCCTGGTCTACATAGTGAGTTCAAGGCCAGCTAGGGCTACAGGGAGACCCCGACTCAAAAAAAAAGGACAGTAGACATGATTCAGTGGTTAACAGCACTAGCTATATAGGAACACCAGAACTGGGTTTGATTCCCAGAACCCACATAGCAGCTAAAATACATCCAGCTATCAACCATCTGTAACTCAATTCCAGGGGATCCAAAGCCGCCTTCTGACCAGCCGTGGGCTGGTAGTATGGTATGTTTACATACATACAGGCAAAACACACATACACATAAAATAAAATAAAAGAATAAAAGGGTGGGTCTGGAGAGATAGCCTAGCGGTTAAGAGTGCCAACTGCTCTTGCAGAGGACCCGGGTTCGATCCCCAGCACCCACATGGCGGCTGAGAACTGTCTGTAACTCTAATTCCAGGAGAATCCGACACCCTCTTCTGACCTCCTCGGCACTGCACGACATGGGTGCACAAACCTACATGCAGACAATACATTCATACACACAGAAAATAAATAAATAAAAACTTAAAAAAAATATTCTAAAATAAAATTCTTTGTAAAAAAAATAAAAATAAAAGGGCTAGAGATATGCTTAGTTACAGAGACCTTGCCATGTGCAGAAAGAAGTAAAAGAATGAATTCTGGCAAGGTAAGAGGGCTCACGCATAGAATTTCAGCAGTCATGAAGCTGAGGCAGGAGGATCCCAAGTTCAAGGCCATCCTGGAAAATATATTGAGGTCAAGGACAACATGAGCTACACAGCAAGACCCTGTCTTGAAAAATCAAGTGTTGGGATGTATCATGTGGTGGCCCAACTGCCTAGTATGAGTAAAGTCCTGGATTCAATTTCCAACACCACACAATCAATAATAAAATAAAACAAGGTTACAGTGAATATTCTTGCCCCCCTGCAGTTTCTTCTGAAGTTTATAAGTACAAAACAAATTACTAAACAAAATCTTTTGAAAGTTAAATCTCGGATAATTAAATCCTAAACATACTAAATTTGAAAGGCAAAGGAGGGGCTGGAGAGATGGCCTAGCAGTTAAGAGTGTGGACTGCTCTTGCAGAGGACCCGGGTTCGATCCCCAGCGCCCACATGGCGGCTGAGAGCCGTCTTTAACTCCAGTTCCAAGGGAATCCCATGCCCTCTTCTGACCTCCGAGGCACTGCAAAACATGGGTGCACAATCCTACATGCAGACAGTACATTAATACACATACAAGAATAAATTAAAAAAAAAAAAGGTTTAAAAAAAATAGAAAAACAAAGGAAAGCAAGGCAGTCAGATGTTATAGATATATACCTGAGACTAAGATTTTCATTAGTTTAAGTTAGCAAATCTAAAGTAAAGTTAGAAGTTATTCTACATTTAATTTTTAATTTTAATTTTTCTATGTGTATGAGTGTTGGCCTGCATGTACACATGTATATATACCATGTTTGTGAAGTGCCCTCGGAGGTCAAAGAAGGCTTTAGATTCCTAGAAGCTAGAGTTTCAGATGGTTGTGAGCCACCATGTGGGTGTTGGATATTGAACCTGGGTCCTCTGTAAAAGTATTACAATCAATTTTAGCTTTTAAATTTTTTATCTTTGCAAGGTTCTCTAAGATAACCAGATATTGGTTTTATTTTTTATTTTATTTATTTATTTATTTATTTATTTATTTATTTATTTATTTATTTGTCTTTTTGAGACAGGGTCTCCCTGTAGCTCCAGCTGTCCTGGAACTCACTCTGTAGACCAGGCTGGCCTTGAACTCACAAAGATCCGCCCGCCTCTGCCTCCCAAGTGCTAGGATTAAAGGTGTGTGCCACCACGCCGGCTCAGATATTGGTTTTATAATAATGTTACAAGTATCTTTTACTTTTAAAGACTGGCTTCAAATCAGATTATGTCTGCTTTTGTTTCCCAAATACTAGAATTAAAGCTTACATCAACGCACTCAGCCACACTCAGAATCTTTAAAATAAGAATGCAGCATGCTCTTTTAGTATATATAATATATATATCATAAATATGATATTCAAACTGGTAAGAGTATCTCAGAAAAATTCCTTATACTTTACAAAGGTAAACTCCAGGCAAGATATATGAGTAGATACAATTTTATATAATTTTTTTAACTACAAACTCCATCTTAGTGCAGCTTATTATGTCTATTTTCAGCACAATCTGTCTCATGTCCAAAACCCAGGTGGCTAGATGAACTTCTGATTCATTTTCAAGTTCCACTGTCCCTAAAAATAACTGACAACCTTTCCTACTTGCTCCTCTGTTGGATGAAAAACCCTGCATTAAATCCTGCTCCACATCCTTCTCAGTGTAAATCAGTTTTGACAAACTATTTATCTGTTAGCTCACAGAAAAAGTACTGTAATTTTTGCTAACTAATTTTATACATTTATTTTATTTTATTTTTTACTTTTTTAAACTTTTTTTTAAATTTTTACTTATTTTTGTATGTGTGTGAATGTACTGTCTGCATGTAGGTTTGTGTACCCATGTCGTGCAATGCCACGGAGGTCAGAAGAGGGTCTCAGATTCCCCTGGAACTGGAGTTCTCTTGGAATTTTAGTTAGACGGTTCTTAGCCGCCATGTGGGTGTGCTGGGGATCGACCCGGTCCTCTGCAAGAGCAGTCAGTGCTCTTAACCACTAGGCTATCTCTCCAGCCCACTTTTTTTTTTTAATGGAAACAAGTCTTTATTAAGTAACTTTTTTTTTTTCTTGGTCTTTTTGAGACAGGTTCTCTCCCTGTAGCCCCAGCTGTCCTGGAACTCACTCTGTAGACCAGACTGGCCTTGAACTCACAAAGATCCACCTGCCTCTGCCTCCCAAGTTATAGGATTAAAGGTGTGCACCACCACGCCCAGCTTAAGTAACTTTTAATATCAGAAAAATGAAACTCTTATAATTCTCTTTACAGCAAATATATAATATCAGTGCTTTGGCCATCTTAATTTAAAGGCCCTTTATCATAAAATATATGGTTTTAAACTTTACTCAAATTGAATTTATAATCCCTATGACTTCCCTACATATACATAAGAGTGTAGTAAAATTAGCAAATACCAAACTATATTGATAATTCTTTGTGGTTTTTTTAGAAACAGTACACACACCTAATATATGTCTATTCTGTGGCTTATTAGTTGCAGTGTATGATGCAACAAAATACAAAATACATGCTTGGTAAGCATTCGTTCATATCTATAAGACAGCAGCTAGAGATTAAGTTTCAATACTGAAATTTAACTATCCTACAAGCAGTTAGCATTACATCATAATATGCCATCAAGGCAACTTTTTTTATACTGAAAAAAATCAAAATAAAAACCATTACTTGTAAACTTTTATACAAAATGTAACTCTTCAAGTGGAAATAAAAAATAAAATTTGTCCATTTACTATTGAATACACGTAAGAAAATAACGCTTCAAAAAATAATTAGTAGAAAAACCACCAGCGTTTGTCCTTTCAGCGCACAGGAGGTCTACACATCCACAGCTGAATGCACAAGTGTACTTGAAAAGCGCACAGGAGGTCTACACATCCACAGCTGAATGCACAAGTGTACTTGAAAGGAAGCTTTCCAGCCGGGCGTGGTGGCACACGCCTTTAATCCTAGCACTTGGGAGGCAAAGGCAAGCAGATCTTTGTGAGTTCCAGGCCAGCCTGGTCTGCAGAGTGAGTTCCAGGACAGCTGGGGCTACAGGGAGACCCTGTCTTGAAAAGACCAAAAGAAAAAAAAAAAAGGAAGCTTTCCTTGTGATTGGAAATAGGTTTGAAATTAAGTAAACTGATTGGAGGTTGTCACGGCTACTTTCATGAATTATGCCAAGGGCATTATTATCTCCTTCCCCTTCCCCTACATTACTAAAAAATAAAAATATATAATGTGCAAGACAAATATGGATTGAACATAAAATGTTTCACATTTTCATCTATAGTCTAAATATTAACAGCTTGATCAGACTAATGAATGTTCGCATCCTCAATTTTCAGCTATATTGTACAGGTGCATTCCAAAGCCCATCTTGAAACAGGAAAACCCAGGCGGCCATTTCCACATTCACCAAGGGAGGCAATGGGTAGGAATTTACAATCAAGGTAATTGTATTCCTGATCCACCGATCATACCAGACTCGAGCACTCTGGGTGAGATGAAGGTCAATGTAGCAGTTTTTGTCCCAATTTAAGAAAAAAACATTGGCTGTAACCTACAAGATACAGGCATGAGAAAAGACTTCCTAAATCTGACAGCAGCTGTGCAGGAAATAAGGTCAACAATGGACAAGCGGGACCTCATTAAACTAAAGCTTCTGTACATTGAAAGAAACAAAGAAGTGAAGAGAAAACCCAGAGTGTGAGAAAACCTTCATCAGTGATACATCTGACAGAGGATTAACATCGAGACTATATAAATTACTCAAAAAACAAAGGAGCAAGAAAACAAAATGACTGAATCAAAAGATGGAGTAAAGAGCTGAACAGAGACTTCACAGATGAAGTAGTAAAGATGGCTGGGAAACATCTTAAAAAGTATTCAAAGCCGGGTGTGGTAGTGCGCACCTTTAATCCTAGTACTTGGGAGACAGTGGCAGGTGGATCTCTGTGAGTTCAAGGCCAGCCTGGTCTACAGATTAAGTTCCAGGACATCCAGAGCTCCAGGGAGACCCTGTCTCAAAAATAAAGACTAAAAAAAAAAAAAAAAAAAGCATTCAACTTCCCTAGTAATAAAGGAAATGCAAATTAAAACCACTTTAAGATTTCATCTTGGGGGGGCTGAAGAGCCCCCAAGCGGTTAAGAGTGCTGACTGCTTTTGCAGAGGACCTGGGTTCAATCCCCAGCACCCACATGGCAGCTGAGAACCGTCTGTGAACTCCAGTTCCAGGGGAATCCGACACCCTTTTCTGAGCTCTGCGGCATTGCACTACATGGGTGCACAAACCTACATGCAGACAGTACATTCATACACATAAAAAATAAAATAAAAAAACTGAAAAATAAAATAAAAACAAATGATATCAAATGCTGGAGAGGTTGTGGGAAAGAGGAACACTCATTCACTGCTGGTGGGAATGCACACTCATGTAACCCCTATGGAAATCAGTGTGGAGAACTCTTAAAAGACTCAAATGGAGACTACCACCTGACCCAGTCATAACACTCCTGGGTATATACCCACAAGACTCATCCTATCACAGAGATACATGCACATCTATGTTTATTGCAGCTCTCTTCACAATAGCAAAGAGCTGGAAGCAACCTAAGTGTCCCTCAACTGACAAGTAAAGAAAATGTGATACATCTACACAATGGAGCTCTATGCAACAGTAAAGAAGCCTGGTCTACAGAGAGAGTTCCAAGACAGCTGGGGCTACAAGGAGACCCTGTCTCCAAAAGACAAAAAAAAAAAACAAAGAACTTTGCAGGTAAATGGGTAGAACTAGAAGCCGCTATGCTAAGTGAAGTAACACGGTGGGGAGTGGGAGTAGGGCGATGGTGTCCCTTATTTGTGGATCCTAGCACCAAATCCTTATTTGTAAGGCAAACTGAGTAATATTTTTTCTTTTTTTTTTAGTAAATGTAATACTTGATGCTACTATAAAAAGTACATTAAAACACACATCAAATTACTACTTAGGGATGTAAAGCAGTATTTCTTTTTTTTTTTTTTTGTTGGGGGGGGTGGGTCTTTTCGAGACACGGATCTCCCTGTAGCCCAGCTGAACCTGGAACTCACTCCTGTAGACCAGGCTTGGCTTGAACTCAGCAAAGATCCGCCTCTCCTCTGCCCTCCCCGAGTGCTAGGAAATTAAAGCGTGCTACCACCCAACGCCCGGCTTAAGCAGTAAATTCTTTTTACCTGGCATTGCAATCGTGCTGTTAAAATGTGAATCTCTGCTGGGAGTGGTGGCGCATGCCTTTAATCCCAGCACTCAGGAGCAGAGGCAGGCAGATCTATTTGAGTTTGAGGCCAGTCTATTCTACAGAACGAGTTCCAGGCCAGCTGGGGCTACAGGGAAACTCTGTCCCAAACACCAAAAAAATAAATAAATAAAAATGTGAAATCCCTAAAAATATTTGGATTAAACCTATAAGTTTAAAATTTTCAGACGTCAGAATTTTGGTATATGTGTAGAAGTGTGTATATGCATATTCTAGACAAATATAAAAGTTAAAGGGAAGTCAACGATACAAAAAAGACTATTTTGGGTTCAACAGCAACTTGAACCGCCACAGTAAAACTTCTTGCAACAGAAAAAAATTTTAAAGAGACCTGAAAAATGCAAGACGATTTATGGCAGAATGCAAATGAGCTCTGGTGGGTGTAGGGGGGTACGGGAAGGGGGGAAGGGGTCCAATTTGGATTAAGAAATGTTATATCTGGGGTGGTGGCACACCGCCTTTAAATTTCCCGCGCTTGGGAGGCAGGAGGCAGGTGGATCTCTGTGAGTTTATAAATAAGGCCAAACTTCCTGGTCTACAGTAATGAGTTCCAGGCCAAGCTGGGGCTATAGGGAGACCTGTCTCAAAAAGACCAAAAAAAAAAAAAAAAAAAAAAAAAAAAAAAAAAGGTATATGAAATGCACAAAAGTTCAATAAAAATTTAAGAAAAAAGAACCCAATTTTAATTATCACCAGCAATCTAGGTTATAATGCCAATTTTTTTTTCCAATTTCTGTAGATTTTTTTATATGTCAAAATATAACAAAATACTAACCTTGGTTCAAGTAAGTAAGAGTCTCATCATGCAGTTTCACTGCTGGTGAAGTGGCAGCACACATCACATACTGAAAAGGAGGGTGTTTAGCCTCACCATCCAAGGAAAGGCTGGAATCTTCCTGCTTGAAAATGGGCAATGCCAACACATCACTGAAAAGCAAAACATCAAAACCAACCTTACTATGGGTTTACAATGTGTGAAAGCATATAAACATTTATGTGTCATTCTTTTCCCACCCCCATGCTGGAAATGGAACCCAGTACTTGGGACATGCTAGGGAGTCAAGGGACAGTTTCAGTTATAATTTAAGATCAGAAATAATTAGTAGAAAAGTACTATTAATGCTAATTTGGTTCAGCTGAAAGACAGTTTACCGAAAGAGTTTAAGTAACCCATTTCTCAATTGGGGATGAGGGTCATGAGGAATAAAAATAAAAATTTAATAGTTGAGGCTGGGCATTTGCCTAACAATTCACAAAGCCCTAGGCTCAATAAATCACAAATCCACCACTGAAAACAAGCAATCACCACCAAAAAAATACTCTGGAACTTTTTTCTTTTAAAAATCAATAAACAGGGCTGGAGAGATGGCCTAGCGGTTAAGAGCACCGACTGCTCTTGCAGAGAACCCGGGTTCGATCCCCAGCACCCACATGGCAGTGAGAACCGCATGTAACTCCAATTCCAGGAGAACTCCAGTTCCAGGGGAATCCGACACCCTCTTCTGACCTCCGAGGCATTGCACGACACGGGTGCACAGACGTACACGCAGACAGTACATTTATATAAATAAATAAATAAATAAATAAATAAATAAATAAATAAACAAACAAACAAACAAAACTCGTACAGCCACTATGGAAAGCAGTGTGGAGAACCCTTGGAAGACTTGGAATGAACTTGCCACCTGACCCAGCCATACCACTCCTAGGCATGTACCCTCAAGACTCACCCCACTGCAGAGATACATGCACGGCCATGTTTATTGCAGCTTTCTTCATAATAGCAAGGAGCTGGAACCAACCCAAATGCCCCTCAACTGATGAGTGGATAGAGAGAATGTGTTACATCTACACAATGGAGTTCTATGCAGCAGTAAAGAAAGACGACATCATGAGCTTTGCAGGAAAATGGCTGGAGCTAGAGGACATCATGCTGAGTGAAGTAACACAGTCCCAGAAAAACAAACGACGAATGGTATCCCTCATCTGTGGATGCTAGTGCCAATTACCTAGTTGTAAGTATTTCTTGTGTAGGGCCCCCTGAGCTTTTGT
>VZQC01008599.1:307005-361254 GCA_009823505.1 Rhizomys pruinosus | reverse complement strand
TTTTTTTTTTTTTGTCTTTTCGAGACAGGGTCTCCCTGTAGCCCCAACTGTCCTGGAACTCACTGTGTAGACCAGGCTGGCCTTGAACTCACAAAGATCTGCCTGCCTCTAAAGGCATGCGCCACCACGCCTGGCTTAATTTTTAAAAGATTTATTTTGTTTTAAATTATGTGTGTATGTCTATGTGGGTATATGCATGAGTGCAGGTGCTCATGGAAGATGGAGATTCAGATCCCCTGGAACTGGAGTTATGGGTAGTTGTGATTTGCCCTAGGTAGGTGACAAGAATGGAACTCCGGTCTTCTGCAAAAGCAAGTGCTCTTAACCATAGAGCAGTCTCTCCAGCCTATTTTGTTTTTTTGACCCAAGTTCTCATGTAGACCAGGCTGGCTTCAAACTCACTATGTATAAGCCAAGGAATTATCTTGAACTCGAGCCTCCTGCCTCTACCTCCCTAGTGCTGGGAGTATCAGCATGCACCACAACCATGCCCAGTGGTGTTAAATGTAATGTATAAAGATAATTTGTTATTCAAATTTCCACTAACTTTTTCTTCAACAGCATCTTTCTATGTAGCCCAGAATAGCCTCAAATTCACAATCTTCCTGCCTTAGACTCCTGAGTGCTAGAATCACAAGTATGTGTTACATGGCCCCAATTTTTTCCTTAAAGATAAAATGTGGGCAGGGAGTGGTAGTACATACTGTTAATCTCAGCACTCGGGTGGCAGAGGCAGGGGTGATCTCTGTGAGATTGAGGCCAGCCTTGTCTATACAGCCAGCTGGGGCTGGCTACAGGTAGTCCCTGTCCTCAAAACAGGGAGAAAAAAATGTGGGCTGGGAATGTGGCTGGCTCAGTGGTAGAACAGACACCTAGCATGTGCAAGGCCCTAGATTCAGCCCTTAATAGTAGAGAGAGGAGGTGGACAGAACAGTGTATGCTAGTAATCCCAGCATTCACAAAGTTGAGACTGATCTGGACTACACAGGAGACAATATGCTTCAAAATAAGACAACTATGTGTTCCAATCAACACAGCAGAAAACCAGAATCAGATCATTTCATTCCTCTAAACCCTTCCTTCATTGGCTTCCTTTTAACCAGGGTCCTTACAAAAGCACAAGGCCTAACCAACCCACTGTGCTTCTCACCCTGAAATGAGAGTCCCAGCCACACCAACCTCCCAGTACACCATTTTCAGGGCCATTCACTGGCTCTACTTTTCTACTGGATCCCCAAACAGTGAAGACAGTGTTACACTAAGTTCCACACACACCCTTACACCCTACTCTACCTACAGCTCTGGTCAATTCCCAATACAGAAAATCAACCTGTTAAATGTGTGCCCTCTGAAGTATAACCACCCCTAAATGTGTTTCTTCACTTCTAACATAAAGGAGCCGAAATATCTGATGACTTGATTACTTAAATTAATAATCAATTCTTACAAAATGGAAAAAGAGGTCTCCACACAATTCAAAATTTCCTATGTTGAGCCATATGAAAGTGCTAACACTCACTAATCTCTCTAATCCCTTAAGTGGAAATAGACTTTGAATATTAAAAATAGATTCTTAAATTGAATTAAAATAAATTTCTTTCATAATTGACACATGAAATTATACACATTTATGGAGTAGTATGATGTTTCAATTAAGTGGAACTTCTCTAAATAAAATACATACATAGAAGCTATAACAGAATTAATCCTATAACTTACAGCCTCAAAATACATAAAACCAGATGAGGTATTTTATAAGAAAAGCTGAGGGGCTGGAGAGATGGTTCAGCAATTAAGAGCACTGACTGCTCTTGCAAAGGTCCCAGCACCCACATGGCAGCTAAGAACCATCTTAGGTCAGGCGTGGTGGCTCACACCTTTAAGCTCAGCACTCAGGAGGCAGAGGCAGGCAGATCTCTGTGAGTTCAAGGCCAGCCTGGTCTACGTAGTGATTTCCAGCCCCCCAAAAAAAACAAACCCCACAACAAAGCAGGCCTGGTAGTACATGCCTACAATCCCACCACAGAAACAGGATCAGGAATTCAAGGTTATCCCTTAGCTATGCACAGAGATGGTGACTTAGCCTACATGAAACTGTGTCTCACAAAACAAATTCATCAGATGTGGTGGTGCTCACCTGTAACCCTACCACTAGAGAGAGAAGAAGAATCAGTTGCTCTAGAACAGCCTTGGCTACATAGTGATTCTAAGGCCAGCCTGAGCTGTATGAGACCCTGTCTCCAAAAACAAACCAAACAAGCCGACCACACCACAAACTTAATCAAAAGAATATATGAAGAACTGTAAGAATACCTAAAAATCCAGCAAAGCCAGCTGCCTTCTAGGAAGACAACTGGCCCCTGGGAGACAGGAGCACATTGCTATCCTTTCATAGCTTTAGAACACAACTATAAGAATGTGTTAATTTCAGGCCTAGAGAGTTAAGGCCTAAAGAGTTAAGCAGTTAAGAGCACTGACTATTCTTGCACAGGACCCAGGTTCGGTTCCCAGCACCAACATGGTGGCTAACAACTGTCTGTTAGGTCCAGTTCCAAGGGATCAAATGCTCTCTTCTGACTGCCACAGACATTGCACGATACAGGTGCACTTACACACATGCAAGCAATAAATACACTTATACACATAAAATAAAAATAAAATATTTGGAAAAAAAAGAATGTGTTAGATTTCAAATCTAAAGTTAAAATATGTGTCTTCTGAACAGCAAAAAATCAAATCTATTGCTAAAATCCCATAGTGCATCTCAAACCAGAATATACCTAAAAAGAGTACTACAGGGCTAGAGAGATGGCCTAGTGGTTAAGAGCGCCGACCGCTCTTACACAGGACCTGGGTTCGATCCCCAGCACCCACATGGCGGCTGAGAACCGTCTGAAACTCCAATTCCAGGAGAACTCCAGTTCCAGGGGAATCCGACACCCTCTTCTGACCTCCGCGGCATTGCACGACACGGGTGCACAAACCTAAATGCAGACAGTATAGTCATACACATACAAAAAAATAAATAAAATTAAAAAAAAAGAGTACTACATATAGAATATAGTAACTAGGGATTTGAAGTTGTTTTGTTTCAGTGTGGCCGTGGGTGGGCTGAGTACGCACTGATGAGGTTGGCACTGCACTGGCATACATGCCTGTCTACCCTGAAAGTAGTTTTACCAAATAGCATTAACTCAGGGAATGATGGCATATTTATATGCAGGCTTTTCACATTGCACACATCGTGTGGCTGATGTTGTTAAGGGTACTTTATTTGGGGTTTTATGGGATTTTTGTTAACGTTAGTCCAGTGACTTGACTTTCAGTGTCTCAGAACTAGAAATTTAGCTGGCTATCTATAGAATGTTAGCATTGAAAAAGTCTTTCTGCCTTGTAACCATATGTCCTGTTGGATGTCAGTCCCTTGACTTCTGGCAGCCACTCCCCTGCCCTGCAGAGTATATACAAGAAATAATGCCAGGATAAGGCCTTTTATCACGAGCTAAAGATCACTTGAATCATTCTATACTATCTTGACTTACATATTTCAGGAATTTTTTTTTTAATTTTCTAGGTTGAGTGCCACCTACAAAGGAAGAGTTTATTAAAGCATTTGTCATGACCAGAACATCTTCCTTTAGAAGAAAAACTCCAGTATGCAACAAGCAAATTAAGATGTAGCACAGGTAGGTGCCGTGCTGCACCCTGTAGACCAGCTGTGTGGCACGCTGAAGTGAAAGGATCACTTGAGTTTGAGACCAGCTTGAGCAACAGACCCGCATCTTGGGAAACCTCAGACCTCATCTTCTAAGATGATAAAATACTTTGTAAAAATTTATTTTTATTTTATGTGTATGAGTATATTGCCTGCATATGTTCACCCCTGTCGTGCAATCCCTGTGGAGGACAGAAGAGGGCACTGGATACTTTGATGCTGGAGTTTAGCTGCCCTATGGGTTGCTGGGATTTGAACTGGGGTCTTCTACAAGAACAACCAATGCTCTTAACCTCAGAGCCATCTCTCCAGCCCTAAAAAATTATTTTTTAGCACTAAAATGCTACTAAATAACATGGTTTAATAACAGTGATTGGTGCCGGGAATGGTGGCGCACTCCTTTAATCCTAGCTCTTAGGAGGCAGTGGCCCGTGGATCTGAGTTCAAGGCCAGAGTTCCAGGACAGTACTCTTGACGCCGGGTGTGGTGGCACATGCCTTTAATCCTAGGACTTGGGAGGCAGAGACATGCGGATCTTTGTGAGTTCAAGGCCAGCCTGGTCTACAGAGCAAGTTACAGGACAGCTGGGGCTACAGGGAGACCCTATCTTGAAAAGACAAAAAAAAAAAAAAAAAAAAAGTACTCTTGACAATTTGTCTTAAAACATGGGATTGAAGTGCAGGACTTTTTTCGTATTTTGTATGTGAGTGGGTATTTTGTCTGCATGTATGTTAAGGGTACCATGTGCACGCAATACCCACAGAAACCAGAAGAGGACATCTGATCCCTGGAAACTGGAGTTAGGGACTAGGGACAGCTACCATGTGGGTGCTAGAAAATGGACCAGGGGCTGAAGAGATGGCCTAGCAGTTCAGATAGCCGACTGCTCTTGCAGAGGACCAGGGTTCAATTCCCAGCACCCACATGGCAGCTGAGAACCGTCTTTAACTCCAGTTCCCGGGGAATCCGACACCCCCTTCTGAACTCCATGGCATTGTATGACATGAGTGCACAAACCTACATGCAGACAGTACATTCATACACATAAAATAAATAAAATTTGAAAAAAAATATATGTCCTTTTTTTGCAGGGTGTGGTGGTGCAGCCTTTAATCCCAGCACTCGGGAGGACAGCTGGGGCTACAGGGAGACCCTGTCTCCAAAAGACCAAAAAAGAAATGTACTCTTCAATTCATGATTGCCTAACAATCCTGTTGGCTAAAATCAAGGCAAAGTGCAGTAACCATGAGCAAGCCTCCCATTCAACTTAAGATAGTTTCACCAAAGGGCACTTTTCCAGCCTGAGGACAGAACCACAAAGCTACATTGTGATTTGGTGGCCTTATGGGTCTAGCCCCTACCCTGAGTTGAACTGCACAGGAAAGAATCCATGGGCATGGGCAAGGAAAATAAAGCAAGCTTTTACAGGGATGTCTGTCCAGGAAACTGCTAAATATGGACTAAGGTGCCTCCCCCACCCCAGGTAGGAAGTACTCCCAGGGGTTTGACAAGCAAATGAAAAGCCCCAGGCATCAAATTATCCCAAGTAATTCTGCAATGCCAAGACTCACAAATAACCAGCATAAAAGGACAAACAAGACTCTAGGAATAAGAACCCAAAGCAAAAACAACAGATGGCATAACACTCAGTTCCAGATTCTGTCTGCTAGTATCCAGCTCCTTTTGTCTCTGTTGCAGAAGACTCAAGGCCTGCAAACCACTTGTACAAGTGGTTCATGCTAACTGGAATCTTGTTGAGTTGAGCCAAAGAGATGCACTTTTGAGAATTTTTTTTCTTTTTTTTTTTTCTTTTGGTCTTTTTGAGACAGGGTCTCCCTGTAGCCCCAGCTGTCCTGGAACTCGCTCTGTAGACCAGGCTGGCCTTGAACTCACAAAGATCCGCCTGCCTCTGCCTCCCAAGTGCTAGGATTAAAGGCGTGCACCACTACGCCAGGCCTAAAGACAGTTCTTTTTTTTCTTTTGGTCTTTTTGAGACAGGGTCTCCCTGTAGCCCCAGCTGTCCTGGAACTCACTCGGTAGACCAGGCTGGCCTTGAACTCACAAAGATCTGCCTGCCTCTGCCTCCCAAGTGCTAGGATTAAAGGCGTGCACCACTACGCCAGGCCAGAACTGTATTTTTTTCTTTTGGTCTTTTTGAGACAGGGTCTCCCTGTAGTTCCAGCTGTCCTGGAACTCACTCGGTAGACCAGGCTGGCCTTGAACTCACAAAGATCTGCCTGCCTCTGCCTCCCAAGTGCTAGGATTAAAGGCGTGCACCACTACGCCAGGCCAGAACTCAGTTTTAACAGCATCTCTGACTAAAGTGACTGGTATATTAAGAAATGGAACAGGTAGAAAGAAAGTACCCAAAAGATAGCATAAAGAGGGAGATGTCAGATTAACTGGTCTTCGTTCCAGAAGTGGAAAAGGGTGGTCCAGAAGGGGCAACACTGAAGAGATAAAAGGCTGAGCATATTCCAAAATTCGTGAACTATTCCAATTTGCTTACTCAAGAAGCTCAAGTGACCAAGATAAAAACAAAGCACTCGGGCTGGAGAGATAGCCTAGCGGTTAAGAGCTCCGACTGCTCTTGCAGAGGACCTGGGTTCGATCCCTAGCACCCACATGGCGGCTAAGAACCGAAAAAAAAAAAAAATCAGTAGACAACTAAGGATTCTAACTTTTAGTGTTTGTAGTCAGATTTCATTGAAACCCTAGACATTTACTTATTTTATTATGTGTACAAATGTATTCCCTGCATGTAAGTGTACCTGTGTTGTGCAATGCTCACGATGGTCAGAAAAGGGCATCAGATCCTCTAGAACTGGAGTTACAGACTGTTGTTGGCCACCATGTAGGTGCTGGGAACCAAACCTGAGTCCTCTGAAAGAGCAGCCAGTGCTCTTAACTGCTAAGCCATGTCTCCAGCTCCACAAAGCCATCATTTAAAGATACTGTCTAACTATGCAGGAAACCTGAGATCCTACAACTTATTAGAATGAGGAAAAATTATTGAGCTAAAAAGCAAGATCCTCACCGGGGTGGGCACAACAATGGAAGAAGTAACAATGCCTGTACAGGAGGATCATGTGAGGCCATCCTGAGCTACACAATGAATTCAAGACCAGCACGGACTACATAACAAGACCCAACTCAAAAGAAAAAAAAAAAAAGGCTGTCAACTGACTACCTCCTACTCAGATTCTAGTCTCCTATGTCGAGATGCTCCATTACTAATTAGGGTGTTTAAGAAAGCACTGGGGGGAGGGGGGGCTGGAGAGATGGCCTAGCGGTTAAGAGTGCCGACTGCTCTTGCAGAGGACCCAAGTTCAATCCCCAGCACCCACATGGCGGCTGAGAACCGTCTGTAACTCCAATTCCAGGAGAACTGCAGTTCCAGGGGAATCCGAGACCCTCTTCTGACCTCCGCGGCATTGCAGGACATGGGTGCACAAACCTACATGCAGACAGTACATTCATACACATAAAAAATAAATAAAAATATTAAAAAAAAAAAAAAAGAAAGCACTGGGGGGGCTGGAGAGATGCCTGCGGTTAAGCCACCGACTGCTCTTGCAGTAAGCCGGTTCATCCCCAGTCACCCACATGGTGTCTGAAACCAATCTGTACTCCAATTCCAGGAGAACTTCAGTTTCCAGGGGAATCCGACACCCTCTTCTGCATCCACATGCATTGCAATGAGACGGTTATGTGCGCAAACCTACATGCAGAACAGTAGCATATAAAAACACAAGAAGAATAATGAATGAATGAAATACATAAATAATAAATAAATAAGGAAGGCATTGGAGTGTCGGAGAGATGGCCTCGCGGTTGAGAGCGCCAACTGCTCTTGCGAGGACCTGGGTTGAATCCCACCCTCACACTGCGGCCGAGAACCATTGTAACTCCAATCCAGGAATTTAACTCCGGTTTCACAGGGGAATCCAACACCCCTCTCTACCTCCAGCATTGCACGACACGGGTGCACAAACCTACACATAAGAAAGATAGTCATTCATACACATAAAAAATTAAATAAATAGGGCTGGAGAGATAGCCTAGCTGTTTAAGAGCACCGACGCTCTTACAGAGGACCCTGGTTCGATCCCCAGCGCCCACAGGCGGCTAAGAACCGTCTTGTAACTCCAATTCCAGGAGCACTCCGTTCCAGGGGAACAGAGACACCCTTCTTCTGACCTCCGCGGCATTGCAGACACGGTGGTGCACCAGACCTGCATTGCAAACCAATACATATTTCATTACACATACAAAAATAAATAATTTAAAAAAAAATAAATAAATAAATAAAAAACATTTTTTTTTTTTAAATTAAAAAAAACAAGCAACAACTAAAGCATGGGTGGTTTGCCACTGCCTTTAATCCTAGCACTTGGGAGTGCAGAGGCAGGGATCTATTGTAAGAAGTTTAAGGCCACGCTTGTCTCTACAGAGTTGAGTTCCACGGACAGCTAAGCTACAGGGAGACTCCTGTCTCAATAAAGACAGAAGAAAAAAAAAAAAAAACAAACAAAAGCAGTGGGGGGCTGGAGAGATGGGCTCACCAGTTGGAGAGCACCACTGCTCTGCAGAAGGATCTGGGTTCAATTCCCGACACCCACACAGAGGCTATGAACCTGCTTTAACTCCAGTCCAGGGGAGTCTGACGCCCTCCTTCTGACCTCCGAACAAAATGCACGATCGGTGCACAACTACATGCAGCCAGTATACTCATCCTATAAAAATATTAATACATAGGGGCTGGAGAGATGGCCTAGCGGTTAAGAGCGCGACCACTCTTACAGAGGAACCCGGGTTCGCTCCTCAGCACCCAACATGGCGGCCGAGAACCGTCTGAAACTCCAATTCCGGAGAACTCCAGTTCCAGGGGAATCCGACACCCTCTTCTGACCTCCGCGGCATTGCACGACACGGGTGCACAAACTTGCATGCAGACAGTACATTCATACAAATACAGAAATAAATAAAATTAATAAAAAATTAATAAAATATTAAAATATATAATAATAAATTAAAAAAAAAAAAAAGAATAGAAAAGAAAGCAGTGGAAGGGACCAGAAGTCAAACAGTTCTGGAACTTAAAATCCCAGGTCTGTCATCCTTTGAGTGACACTTTGCAGACTCCTTAACCAGAGGTCCAGTGTTTGAAGGATACAATTTTCACCTGAAAAACTGATTATTCAGATTTGGGTGTTGAAAAGAAATGCTCTTAAAATTAACAAAGTGCCGGGTGCACGCCTTTAATCCTAGCACTCAGGAGGCAGAGGCAGGCGGATCTTTGTGAGTTCAAGGCCAGCCTGGTCTACAGAGTGAGTTCCAGGCCAGCTGGGGCTACAGGGAGACCCTGTCTCAAAAAGGACCCCCCCCCAAAAAAAATTAACAAAGTAAGTACCAGTGAGATGGCTCAGCAGGTAAAGGTACTGCCGGGACTGACTTCCCAAGTCCTAGCACCAAGACTCACATAGTAGAAGGAGAAAACCAACTCCTAAAAGTTGTCCTCTGACCTTTACAGCCAAGCCCTAGAGCAGCACATATACATACATACTAAATATCATTTGAAAAAATTAACAAAGTGAACACATCCTTTCAAGAAAGACAGTTGCTAAGTATGTTGCAATGATCAGGCCTGGGCCTCTACCTTGTGTGTGTGTATTGCCCCCCCACCCCAAGACAGGTGCCTACATTAAAGAATACAACCTTTCAACTGGGTGTGGTGGTGCAATCCTAGCACTCAGGAGGCAGAAGCAAGCGGATCTTTGTGAGTTCAAGGCCAGCCTGGTCTAAGAGTTCCAGGCCAGCTGGGGCTAAAGGGAGATCTTGTCTTGAAAAGACAAAAAAGAATACAACCTTTTAATATTGTATAACTGTCATAATTTAACTTGTCATGGTGGTGGCAAATGCCTATAATTCCAGCACTCAGGAACCTGAGGCAGGAAGACAGAGAATTCAGACCCAGCCTGGGCTACAAAGCTAGCCCCCCTCCTCACCCCCTATAAGATTCCACATCCAGACAGAACTTTAACTACCATTTGAGCACCTGTAAGATGGCTCAGCAGGTAATGGCGCTTACTGCAAAAGCTGACAACCTGAGTACCCCTGGAACCTACACAGTAAAAGTAGAGAACTGACTCTGGTGAGATGACCTATGACCTCTACTCTCCAGCCATGGCAGAGGCCTGGGCACACCATGCCCCTCCCACCATAAATAAAAGTAATAGAAATGTGTAAAGGCAACTACAACTTGTCAAATACTGATTCATTCATATCCAGAATGATCTGAAAAGGTTACTGAAATAAGCTTGCTTTCTCAAGCATTTGCCCTTGTGAGACTAACTTTCTCCATGTCAACCAAATCAAAGATTCCAATAGCAGATAAAAGTTGATTTTAAGGGCTGGAGAGATGACCTAGCGGTTAAGAGCACCGACCGCTCTTGCAGAGGACCCGGGTTCGATCCCCAGCACCCACATGGCGGCCGAGAACCGTCTGAAACTCCAATTCCAGGAGAACTCCAGTTCCAGGGGAGTCCAAGACCCTCTTCTGACCTCCGCGGCATTGCACGACATGGGTGCACAGACTTGCATGCAGACAGTACATTCATACACATACAGAAATAAATAAAATTAAAAAAAAAAATAAGTTGATTTTAAAACATTAAATACTATGGACTGGCAAGATGGCTCACGGGGTAAGAGCATTGGCTTCTCTTGCAGATGACCTGGGTTTAGTTCCTGGCACATACACAATGGCTAACAACTATTCTTTTTTTTTTTTTGGTCTTTTTTTGAGACAGGGTCTCCCTGTAGCCCCAGTTGTCCTGGAACTCGCCTCTGTAGACCAGGCCGCGCCTTGAATACTCACAAAGATCCACCAGCCTCTCCCTCCCAAGTGCTAGCGATTAAAAGGCTGTGCCGCCACCACGCCTGCGCCCTATTTTTTGGTCTTTTTTTTTTTTTCTTTCTCTTTTTTTTTTTTTTTTTTTCTTTTTTTTTGGGTCTTTTTGACGACAGGCGTCTCCCTGTAGCCCAGCTGGCCTTGCGAACTCACTCTGTAGTGACCAGGCTGGCCTTGAACTCAACAAAAGACTCCGCTGCCTCTGTCTCCCGAAGGCCATAGGATTAAAGGTTGTCGCCACCACACCCGGCTTTTTTTTTTTTTTTTGGCATTTTTGAAAGTGCTAGGATTAAACGGCGTGAGCCACCATGCCCGCAGCTAGCAAACTATTCTTTTTTCTTTCCTGTTTTTTTTTATTTTTTTCACTTGCCTTGAGACCCGGGGTCTCCCTTTAGCTCCAGCTGCTCCCTGGAACTTGCTCTGCTAGACCAGGCTGGCCATGAACTCACATGATAATCAGCATGTGCACTCTGCCTCCCTAGTGCTGGGATTTAAAGGCCTGCACCTGCCTGCCCCCCTAACAAACTATTCTTATTCCTATTCAGCGGATCTGACACCTGGATATCATGACCTCCAGGGTGCACTTATACACATACGAGCTACATACATTCACGCACACATAAAAAAATTTTAAATATATACTTTTTATTTTATTTTTTTAATGCATTTTTTGAATTTTTTATTAAATTTTTTTATTCGTGTATGTGATGAATGTACTGTCTGCAAGACAAGTTTGTCACCCGTGCGCCGGCAACGACCGCGGAGGTCAGAGAAGTGTCTCGCGATTCCCCTGGAACTGGAGTTCTCCTGGAATTGGAGTTTCAGAGGTTCTCGGCCGCCATTGTGTGTGCTGGCGGATCGAACCCGGGCCTCTAGGTAAGAGCGCGTTTTGGGCCTCTTAACTCCTACGCCAGCCATCTCTCCAGCCCCGAACCATATATACTTTTTAAAAATAAGGCTGGTGGGGCTGGATGAGATGGCCCCTATAGGTTAAGAGCACTGACTGCTCTTTGCATGAGGACCCGGGTTCAATCCCCTTAGAGCACCCACATGGCGGCTTTGGAACCTGTCTTTTTAATTTCCAGTCCCAGGGGAATCCAACACCCTCTTCTCCTCCACAGCACTCACAACTACGGGTGCCACAGGACCTGCACGCAGACAGTACACTCATTACACATAAAAAGAACAGAAAAAAAAAAAAAAAAAAAGCCTGGGAAGGAAAAAGAAAAAAAAGATAGAAGGAATACTGGACAGTCTAACACATGAAGGCAGGAGGTAGGTGGATCTCTTGAGTTCAAGGCTAGCCTGCTTCTACATAGTGAGTTCCAAAAAAAAAAAAAAAAAAAAAAAAAGACCTTGTCTCAAAAACAAAAAAAAAAAAAAAAATCCCAAACAACAAAAAACTATTAATACAAAATGGTTTGCAAATTATCTTAAAATAGTAATTTTTTAAACACAAGGTCTCATGTATAAAATGTCTAATTTTCCCATTAAACTGCTCCAAAGTGACAGGATTACAAGTATATGTCACTATGCCTGCTTCTGCTGTGTTGGAAACTTCCTGCATGCTAGGCAAGCATCCTACAAATAAGTTAAACCTGCAGTCTAGATCTTGATACTGGAATGAAAATTTTTCAAAGTTTTATGTATGACTTGGGGCTGGAGAGATGGCTCAGCTGTTAAGAGCACTTGGTGCTGTAACAGAGGACCAGCTCAGTTCCCAGCTCCCAACTGCTTGTAACTTCAGCACCATCAGGATTTGAGGCCTCCAAGCCTCCATAAGCACCTATACTCATATCCATGCACCCATGTGTGTGTGCGTGCGCGCGCACGCACACACACACACACAATTAAAAAATTTCAGTCTGCCAGGGTGGTGGCACATGCCTTTAGTCCCAGCACTCAGGAGGCAGAGGAAGGGGGAATCTCTGAGTTCAAGGCCAGCCTGGTCTACAGAGCAAGTGCCAGGTCAGCTGGGACTAAAAAGGAGACCTTGTCTCAAAAACACCAAAAAAAAAAATATAGTAATAATAAAAACAAAAGCAAAAAAATTTCAAAGTCTTAAAAATTTACCCCAGCACTTGGAGGCAGAGACAGGCAGATCACTATGAGTTCAAAGTCAACCTGGTCTTCACAGCAAGTTCCAGACCAACTGGGACTAAAGGGAGACCCTGTCTCAAAAAGACAATAATAATAATAATAATAATAATAATAATAATAATGTATGACTTGCTTCATTTCAAATAGAAATTGCAAAGCTCATATACAGCTGTAGCACCAGAGTACATATACACAAAATGAGAACCAGATATCCTTCCAAAAAAAGCAGAGAGGCAAAACCAAGACTAGAAATTAGCCTCATCATGCTCTCGAGACCATTAGCCCAAAGTATCTATTACAATATACAGCAGGTCATACCAATGAAAGAAAGCAATTCTTTCTAGTTATTGTCCCCCAAAACTGAGGAAACTATTCCTTAAAAGAAGTTTCAAGAATCTTACCTGAAGAATTCCGGAGGCAGAGGCAGGATGATCATCATTAGTTTGAGACCAGCCTGAGCTATACAGTGAGTTCCAAGCTAGAGGGAGATAACCTCTCACCCCTGCCAAATTTTATGGGATGAGAATGTAGCTCCATTGGTATTGTGGCTGCATACCTAGCATGCACAAAGACCAGGATTCAATCCTAGCACCATGAAGGTCGTCAGGAGGTGCCTCACACCTATAATCCAAGCCCTCTTGAGGTCATCCTCTACTCAGTTTAGTTCAAGGCCAGTCTGGGCTACAGGAAACCCTGTCTCAAGAAAACAAACAAAGGAACACCTAGCCCCAGCTCAAGGGAGGTCAGTACAGCACTTGGGAGGCCGACGCAGGAAGATTGGGAGTTCGGGATATCTTCTGGTACGTACAGATACTCTGTCTCAGAAAAACCAAGAACAAAACTAACTTGGTGGGAACTCATCNGCACTCGGGGTGGCAGAGGCAGGGGTTGATCTCTGTGAGATTGAGGCTCAGCCTTGTGCTCTATACAGCCAGCTGGGGCTGGCTACACAGGTTAGTCCTTCCTCAAACAAGTGCGAAAGAAAAAAATGTGGAGCTGGAAAAATGTGGCTCTCAGTGGTTTTTTACTTAGTAGCTTATAGAATCAGACACCTTGCCCATTTTCAGCCCTAGAATTCAGCCCCTTTAATAGTAGAGACGAGGGAGGGTGGAACACCAAGAACCAGTGTATGCTATAAATCCCAGCATTCACAAAGTTGAGACTGATCTGGACTACACAGGAGACAATATGCTTCAAAATAAGACAACTATGTGTTCCAATCAACACAGCAGAAAACCAGAATCAGATCATTTCATTCCTCTAAACCCTTCCTTCATTGGCTTCCTTTTAACCAGGGTCCTTACAAAAGCACAAGGCCTAACCAACCCACTGTGCTTCTCACCCTGAAATGAGAGTCCCAGCCACACCAACCTCCCAGTACACCATTTTCAGGGCCATTCACTGGCTCTACTTTTCTACTGGATCCCCAAACAGTGAAGACAGTGTTACACTAAGTTCCACACACACCCTTACACCCTACTCTACCTACAGCTCTGGTCAATTCCCAATACAGAAAATCAACCTGTTAAATGTGTGCCCTCTGAAGTATAACCACCCCTAAATGTGTTTCTTCACTTCTAACATAAAGGAGCCGAAATATCTGATGACTTGATTACTTAAATTAATAATCAATTCTTACAAAATGGAAAAAGAGGTCTCCACACAATTCAAAATTTCCTATGTTGAGCCATATGAAAGTGCTAACACTCACTAATCTCTCTAATCCCTTAAGTGGAAATAGACTGAATATCTAAAAATAGATTTTTAAATTTGTAATTTAAAATAAAATTTCTTTCATAATTGACACATGAAATTATACACATTTATGGAGTAGTATGATGTTTCAATTAAGTGGAACTTCTCTAAATAAAATACATACATAGAAGCTATAACAGAATTAATCCTATAACTTACAGCCTCAAAATACATAAAAACCAATGAGTATTTTTATAAGAAAACTGAGGGGGGCTGGAGAGATGGTTCAGCAATAAGAGCACACTGACTGCTCTTGCCAAAGGTCCCAGCACCCACATGGCAGCTAGAACCATCTAGTCAGGCGTGGTCTCACACCCTTTAAGCTCACACTCAGGAGCAGAGGCAGCCAGATCTCCATTGTGAGTCAAGGCCAGCCTGGTGAGTAAGTGATTCCAGCCCCCCAAAAAAACAAATATAATAAAAAAAAAAAAAAAAAAGGCCTGGTAGTACATGCCTACAATCCCACCACAGAAACAGGATTCAGGAATTCAAGGTTATCCCTTAGCTATGCACAGAGATGGTGACTTAGCCTACATGAAACTGTGTCTCACAAAACAAATTCATCAGATGTGGTGGTGCTCACCTGTAACCCTACCACTAGAGAGAGAAGAAGAATCAGTTGCTCTAGAACAGCCTTGGCTACATAGTGATTCTAAGGCCAGCCTGCAGCTGTATGAGGACCCTGTCTCCAAAAACCAAACCCAAACAAGCCGACCACACCACAAACTTAATCAAAAGAATATATGAAGAACTGTAAGAATACCTAAAAATCCAGCAAAGCCAGCTGCCTTCTAGGAAGACAACTGGCCCCTGGGAGACAGGAGCACATTGCTATCCTTTCATAGCTTTAGAACACAACTATAAGAATGTGTTAATTTCAGGCCTAGAGAGTTAAGGCCTAAAGAGTTGAAAGCAGTTAAGAGCACTGACTATTCTTGCACAGGACCCAGGTTCGGTTCCCAGCACCAATCATGGTGGCTAACAAACTGTCTGTTAGGCCAGTTCCAAGGGATCAAATGCATCCTCTTCTGACTGCCACAGACATTGCACGATACAGGTGATGCACTTTACACACATTGCAAGCAAGTAACATACACTTATACACATAAAAATAAAAATAAAATATTGGAAAAAAAAGAACAGTATGTGTTAGATTTCAAATCTAAAGTTAAAATATGTGTCTTCTGAACAGCAAAAAATCAAATCTATTGCTAAAATCCCATAGTGCATCTCAAACCAGAATATACCTAAAAAGAGTACTACAGGCTAGAGAGATGCCCTAGAGTCGGGTTAAAGAGCGCCGCCCGCTCTTACACAGGACCTGGGTTCGATCCCCAGCACCCACATGGCGTCTGAGAACCGTGCTGAAACTCCAATCCAGGAGAACTCCAGTTCCAGGGGAATCGACACCCTCTTCTGACCTCCGCGGCATTGCACGACACGGAGTGCACCAAACCTAAATGCAGACAGTATAGTCATACAACCATACAAAAAAAAAATAAATAAAATTAAAAAAAAAAAAAAAAAAGTACTACATATAGATTTATAGTAACTAGGGATTTGAAGTTGTTTTGTTTCAGTGTGGCCGTGGGTGGGCTGAGTACGCACTGATGAGGTTGGCACTGCACTGGCATACATGCCTGTCTACCCTGAAAGTAGTTTTACCAAATAGCATTAACTCAGGGAATGATGGCATATTTATATGCAGGCTTTTCACATTGCACACATCGTGTGGCTGATGTTGTTAAGGGTACTTTATTTGGGGTTTTATGGGATTTTTGTTAACGTTAGTCCAGTGACTTGACTTTCAGTGTCTCAGAACTAGAAATTTAGCTGGCTATCTATAGAATGTTAGCATTGAAAAAGTCTTTCTGCCTTGTAACCATATGTCCTGTTGGATGTCAGTCCCTTGACTTCTGGCAGCCACTCCCCTGCCCTGCAGAGTATATACAAGAAATAATGCCAGGATAAGGCCTTTTATCACGAGCTAAAGATCACTTGAATCATTCTATACTATCTTACTTTCAATTTCAGAATTTTTTTTTTAATTTTCTAGGTTGAGTGCCACCTACAAAGGAAGAGTTTACTAAAGCATTTGTCATGACCAGAACATCTTCCTTTAGAAGAAAAACTCCAGTATGCAACAAGCAAATTAAGATGTAGCACAGGTAGGTGCCGTGCTGCACCCTGTAGACCAGCTGTGTGGCACGCTGAAGTGAAAGGATCACTTGAGTTTGAGACCAGCTTGAGCAACATAGCAAGACCCCATCTGGGAAACCTCAGACCTCATCTTCTAAGATGATAAAATACTTTTGTTAAAAATTTATTTTTATTTATGGTGTGAGTGTATGGCCTGCATATGCTTCACCCCTGTGTCGTGCAATCCCTGTGGAGGACAGAAGAGGCACTGGATACTTTGATGCTGGAGTTTAGCTGCCCTATGGTTGCTGGGATTGAACTGGGGTCTTCTACAAGACAACCAATGCTCTTAACCTCAGAGCCATCATTTCTCCAGCCCTTAAAAAAAATTAATTTTTTAAAGCACTAAAGCTACTAAATAACATGGTTTAATAACAGTGATTGGTGCCAGGGAATGGTGGCGCACTCCTTTAATCCTAGCTCTTAGGAGGCAGTTGTCCCCGGTGGGACTGAGTTTCAAGGCCAATACAGAGTTTTCCAGGACAGTACTCTTGACGCCGGGGGTGGCACATGCTTTAATCCTAGGACTTGGGAGGCAGGACATGCGATCTTTGTTGAGTTCAGGCCAAGCCTGGTCTACAGAGCAAGTTCACAGGAACAGCTGGGGCTACAGCGGAGACCCTATTTTGAAAAAGACAAAAAAAAAAAAAAAAAAAAAAGTACTTTGGAAATTGTCTTTAAAACATGGGGATTGCAAGTGCAGGACTTTTTTTCGTTATTTGTATGTGACGTGGGTATAGATCTGCATGTATGTTAAGGGTACCATGTGCACGCAATACCCACAGAACCAGAGAGGACATCTGATCCCTGGAACTGGAGTTAGACTAGGACCAGCCTACCATGTGGGGTGCTAAAAATGGACCGGGCTGAAAGAGATGCCTAGCAGTCAGATAGCCGACTGCTCCTTGCAGAGGACCAGGGTTCAATTCCCAGCACCCCACATGGCAGGCTGAAGAACCGTCTTTTACTCCAGTTTTCCGGGAATTCCGACACCCCACCTTCTGAACTCCATAGGCATTGTATGACCATGAGTGCACAAACCTACCATGCAGACAAGTACATTCATAACACATAAAATAAATAAAAAATTTGAAAAAAAATATTATAGTCCTTTTTTGCAGGGTGTGGTGGTTGCAGCCTTTAATCCAGCACTCGGCTTCGAGGACAGCTGGGGCTACAGGGAGACCCTGTCTCCAAAAAGACCAAAAAAGAAATGTTACTCTTCAATTTCATGAATTGCCTAACAATTCCCTGTTGGCTAAAATCAAGGCAAAGTGCAGTAACCATGAGCAAGCCTCCCATTCAACTTAAGATAGTTTCACCAAAGGGCACTTTTCCAGCCTGAGGACAGAACCACAAAGCTACATTGTGATTTGGTGGCCTTATGGGTCTAGCCCCTACCCTGAGTTGAACTGCACAGGAAAGAATCCATGGGCATGGGCAAGGAAAATAAAGCAAGCTTTTACAGGGATGTCTGTCCAGGAAACTGCTAAATATGGACTAAGGTGCCTCCCCCACCCCAGGTAGGAAGTACTCCCAGGGGTTTGACAAGCAAATGAAAAGCCCCAGGCATCAAATTATCCCAAGTAATTCTGCAATGCCAAGACTCACAAATAACCAGCATAAAAGGACAAACAAGACTCTAGGAATAATAGAACCCAAAGCAAAAAAAACCACATGATGGCATAAACACTCAGTTCCAGCTGTCTGCTAGCTATCCAGCTCCTTTGTCTCTGTTGCAGGAAGACTCAAGGCCTGAAAACCACTTGTACCAAGTGTTCATGCTTAACTGGAATCTTGTATGAGTTGAAAGCCAAAAAGAGATGCACTTGTAGAAAATTTTTTTTCTTTTTTTTTTTTCTTTTGGTCTTTTTGAAGACAGGGTCCCCTGTAGGCCCAGCTGGTCCTGGAACCGCTCTTAGACCATGCTGGCCTTGAACTCACAAAAGATCCGCCTGCCCTGCCTCCCAAGTGCTAGGATTAAAGGCATGCGCCACCATGCCCGGCCACTTGTGGGAAATTTAAGAGCAGGACAGGAAAGCCAGGTGGCAAGGCAGGCAGCTGCACACAATGACTGCAAAGTCAGGGAGCAATGCTTGTGTAAGGGGAACAACAGTATCATGGCCTCCTCTCAGCCCTCCCAGCACCTTTGCTATCCAAGGACCCAGTTAGATCCATCTCTGCTGTAAGGAACGCACTGATTGCTATTTCCCTAATTGGACACAGAAATTATTCGGAACACCAAAACTCCAGATGCTAGAATTATCAGACCCAAATGAAATAAAATTATGCTTATCCTGTCTAAAGAAAAGTCTGGGAAGTTCTGCAAGAAATAGAAAAATTTAAAGGACAGCAAATCCAAAAAATGAACACAGACTTTCTTAGTACTGGAAATTAAAAATGGCCACAATTTAGAAATCAGGTTTTTTTTTTTTTTTTTTTTTTTTTTTGGTCTTTTTTAGACAGGGTCTCCCTGTAGCCACTGTTCCTGGAAACTCACTGTGTAGGACCAGGCTGGCCTTGAACTCACAAAAGATCTGCCTGCCTCTGCCTCCCAAGGTGCTAGGATAAAGGCGTGCACCACTTACGCCAGGCCAGAACTCAGTTTTAACAGCATCTCTGACTAAAGTGACTGGTATATTAAGAAATGGAACAGGTAGAAAGAAAGTACCCAAAAGATAGCATAAAGAGGGAGATGTCAGATTAACTGGTCTTCGTTCCAGAAGTGGAAAAGGGTGGTCCAGAAGGGGCAACACTGAAGAGATAAAAGGCTGAGCATATTCCAAAATTCGTGAACTATTCCAATTTGCTTACTCAAGAAGCTCAAGTGACCAAGATTAAAAAACAAAGCCACTTTGGGCTGGAGAGATAGCCCTGCGGTTAAGAAGGCCCTCCGACTGCTCTTGCGAGGACCTGGGTTCCGATATCCCTGGCACCCAACATGGCGGCTAAGAACCGAAAAAAAAAAAAAAAATCAGTAGACAACTAAGGATTCTAACTTTTAGTGTTTGTAGTCAGATTTCATTGAAACCCTAGACATTTACTTATTTTAATTATGTGTAACAAATGTATTCCCTGCATGTAAGTTGTACCTGTGTTGTGCATTGCCACAGATGGTTCCAGAAAAGGGCATTCAAGATCCTCTATGAACTGGAGTTACAGACTGTTGTTGGCCACCATGTAGGTGTGGGAACCAAACCTGAGTTCCTTCTTGAAAGAGCAGCCCAGTGCTTCCTTAACTGCTAACGCATGTCCTCCAGCTCCCACAAAGCCATCCATTAAAGATTACTGTCTTTAACTATGCAGGAAACTCTATGATCCTACAAGCTTTTATATAATGAGGAAAAATTATTTGAGCTTAAAAAAGCAAGATCCTCACCGGGGTGGGCACAACAATGGAAGAAGTAACAATGCCTGTACAGGAGGCACCATGTGAGCCATCCTGAGCTACACAGAGAAACACTGACAAAAAATCCTGGGCAGTAAGATTTATTTAAAAAAATAAAAAAAACCAAAAGAAAAAAAAAAAAAGGCTGTCAACTGACTACCTCCTACTCAGATTCTAGTCTCCTATGTCGAGATGCTCCATTACTAATTAGGGTGTTTAAGAAAGCACTGGGGGGGAGTCTATAGATGGCCTCCTAGCGGTTTAAGAGTGCCGACTGCTCTCAGCAGGACCAGTTCCAATCCCCAGCACCCACATTGGCGGCTGAGAACCGTCTGTAACTTCCAATTCCAGGAGAACTGCAGTTCCAGGGGAATCCGAGAACCCTCTTCTGGACCTTCCGCGGGCATTGCAGGGACATGGGTGCACAACCTACATGCAGAACAGCTACATTCATACACATAAAATAAAATATATAAAAAAAAAAAAAAAAGAAAGCACTGGGGGGGCTGGAGAGATTGGCCTGCGGTTAGAGCCACCGACTTGCTCTTGCAGTAACTCTTCGATCCCCAGCACCCACATGGTGGCTGAAACCCAATCTGTAACTCCAATTCCAGGGAGAACTTCAGTTTCCAGGGGAATCCGACACTCTCTCTGACCTCCAATCATGCAAGACACGGTTATGTGCGCAAACCTACATGCAGAAAATAAAAAATAAATAAAAAAAAAAAAAAAAAAAAATGAATGAATGAATAAATAAATAATAAATAATAAGGAATCATTGGAGTGCTGGAGAGATGGCCTAGCGGTTTGAGCAGCGCCAACTGCTCTTGCAGAGGAGCCTGGTTGAACTCCCACTCCTCACATGCGGCTGAGAACCATCTGTAACTCAATCCAGGAAACTCCGGTTTCCAGGGGAATCCAACACCCTCACCTCCAGCATTGCACGACACGGCGTGCACAAACCTACACATACAGACAGTATATTCAACACAAAAAAAATTAAATAAATAGGGCTGGAGAGATAGCCTAGCTGTTTAAGAGCACCGCGCTCTTACAGAGGACCCTTTCGATCCCCAGCGCCCACATGGCGGGCTAAGAACCGTCTGTAACTCCCAATTCAGGAGAACCTCCAGTTCCAGAGGGAACAGAGACCCCTTTCTTCTGACCTCCGCGGCATTGCACGACACGGTTGCACAGACCTGCATTGCCAAACCAATACATACATTTCATTACAATACCAAACAATAAATAATAAAAAAAAATAAATAAATAAATAAAAAAATTTTTTTTAAATTAACAAAAAAGCAAGCAAGCAAGCAAACAGTGGAGCCACACGCCTTTAATCCTAGCACTTGGGAGGCAGAGGCAGGTGGATCTAATTGTAAGAAGTTTAAGGCCACGCTTGTCCTTACAGAGTTGAGTTCCAGACAGCTATAGCTACAGGGGAGACTCCGTTCAATAAAGACAGAAAGTAAAAAAAAAAACAAACAAAAGCAGTGGGGGGCTGGAGAGATGGCTCACCAGTTGGATAAGCACCAACTGCTCTTGCAGAAGGATCTGGGTTCAATTCCCGACACCCACACAGAAGGCTATGAACCTTCTTTAACTCCAGTCCAGGGAGTCTGACGCCCTCCTCTGACCTCCGAACCAAACATCCGGGTGCACCAACTTACATGCAGCCAGTATACTCATACACTATAAAAATATTAATAATAGGGGCTGGAGAGATGGTCAGCAACTAAGAGCACTGGATGCTACTGCAGAGGACCTGAGTTCAACTCCTAGCACCCACAAGGCGGCCGAAAAACCGTCTGAAACTCCATCTCCAGGGTATATCTCCATTTCCAGGGGGAATCCGACACCCTCTTCTGAACCCTCCGCAGCATTGCATCGGGAACCACGTCTGCACCAATATCCTGCAACCTAACATCTATTCGTACACATACAGAAAATAAAATAAAATTTAATAAAAAATTAATAAAAATATTAAAATATTATATAATAAATTTATAATAAATATATAAATAAATATAAAAAAAGGAATAGGAAAAGAAAGCTAGTGAAGGGAACCAGAGTCAAAACAGTTCCTGGAACTTAAAAATCCCAGGTCTGTCATCCTTTGAGTGACACTTTGCAGACTCCTTAACCAGAGGTCTCCTCAATAAGGTGATACAATTTCACCTGAAAAAACTGAATTCAGATTTTGTGTGCATTAAAAGAAATGCTCTTTAAAAATTAACAAAGTGCCTGGGTGCACGCCTTTAATCCTAGCACTCTAATGATCATAGGCAGGCGGATCTTTTGTGAGTTCAAGGCCAGCCTGGTCTTACAGAGTGAGTTCCAGGACCAGCTGGCTACAGGAGACCCCTGTCCAAAAAAAGGACCCCCCCCCCAAAAAAAAAATAACCAAAGTAAGTACCAGTGAGATGGCTCAGCAGGGTAAAGGTACTGCCGGGACTGACTTCCCAAGTCCTAGCACCAAGACTCACATAGTAGAAGGAGAAAACCAAAACTCCCCTAAAATGTTGTCCTCTGACCTTTACAGCCAAGCCCTAGAGCAGCACATATACATTACATACTTAAATATCATTTTGAAAAAAATTAACAAAGTGAACACATCCTTTCAAGAAAGACAGTTGCTAAGTATGTTGCAATGATCAGGCCTGGGCCTCTACCTTGTGTGTGTGTATTGCCCCCCCACCCCAAGACAGGTGCCTACATTAAAGAATACAACCTTTCAACTGGGTGTGGTGGTGCTATCTAGCACCAGGACGGCAGAAGCAAGGCGGATCTTTTGTGAGTTCAGGGCCAGCCTGGTCTAAAGAGTTCCAGTCCAGCTGGGGGCTTAAGGGAGATCTTGTCTTGAAAAGACAAAAAAGAATACAACCTTTTAATATTGTATAACTGTCATAATTTAACTTGTCATGGTGGTGGCAAAATGCCTATAATTTCCCAGCACTCAGGAAACCTGAGGCAGGGAAGACAGAGAATTCAGACCCAGCCTGGGCTACAAAAGCTAGCCCCCCTCCTCACCCCCTATAAGATTCCACATCCAGACAGAACTTTAACTACCATTTGAGCACCTGTAAGATGGCTCAGCAGGTTAATGGTGTCTGCTGCCAAAAAAGCTGAACAACCTGAAGTACCCTGAACCTTACACAGTAAAAGTAGAGAAACTGACTCTGGTTGAGATGACCTTATTGACCTCTACTCTCCAGCTGCCATGGCAGAGGGCCTGGGCACAACATGGCCCCCTCCCACCATAAATAAAAGTAATAGAAATGTGTAAAGGCAACTACAACTTGTCAAATACTGATTCATTCATATCCAGAATGATCTGAAAAGGTTACTGAAATAAGCTTGCTTTCTCAAGCATTTGCCCTTGTGAGACTAACTTTCTCCATGTCAACCAAATCAAAGATTCCAATAGCAGATAAAAGTTGATTTAAGGGCTTGGAGAGATGACTAGCGGTAGAGCGCCAACCGCTCTTTGCAGAGGACCTGGGTTCCGATCCCCAGCACCCACATTGGCGGCCGAGAAACCGTCTGAAACTCCAAATTCCAGGAGAACTCCAGTTCCAAGGGGAGGTTCCATCAGACCTCTTCTGACCTCCGCGGCATTGCACGACATGGGTGCACAGACTTGCATGCAGACAGTACATTCATACACATACAGAAAATAAATAAAATTAAAAAAAAAAAATAAGTTGATTTAAAACATAAATACTATAGGCTGGCAAGATGGCTCACGGGGTAAGAGCATTGGCTTCTTTTGCAGAATACCTGGGTTTAGTTCCTGGCACATACACAATGGCTAACAACTATTTTTCTTTTTTTTTTTCGGTCTTTTTTTGAGGACAGAGGTCTCCCTGTAGCCCCAGTTGTCCTGGAACTCGCTCTGTAGACCAGGCCGGCCTTGAAACTCACAAAGATCCACCAGCCTCTGCCTCCAAGTGCTAGGATTAAAAGGCGGTGCGCCACCACGCCTGGCCCTTTTTTTGGCTTTTTTTTCTGGGTCTTTTTGAGACAGGGTCTCCCCTGTAGCCCAGCTGGCCTTGGAACTCACTCTGTAACCAGGCTGGCCTTGAACTTCAACAAAAGATCCGCCTGCCTCTGTCTCCCGAGTGCTAGGATTAAAGGTGTACGCCACCACACCCGGCTTTTTTTGGCATTTTTGAAAGTGCTAGGATTAAAGGTGTGAGCCACCATGCCCGCAGCTAGCAACTATTCTTTTTTTCTTTCCTGTTTTTTTTATTTTTTTTAATTTGTGAGACAGGGTCTCCCTTTAGCTCCAGCTCTCCTGGAACTTGCTCTGTAGACCAGGCTGGCCTTGAACTCACAGAAATCAGCCTGCCTCTGCCTCCCTAGTGCTGGGATTAAAGGCCTGCACTATGCCTGGCCTAACAACTATTCTTAATTCCATTCCAGGGATCTGACACCCTGGATTCTGACCTCCATGGGTGCACTTATACACATACGGCTAATACATTCACGCACATAAAAAAATTTTTAAATATATACTTTTTATTTTATTTTTTTAATGCATTTTTGAATTTTTTTTATTAATTTTATTCATTTCTGTATGTGCATGAATGTACTGTCTGCAAGCAAGTTTGTGCACCCGTGCCGTGCAACGCCGCGGAGGTCAGAGACAGTTCTTCGGATTCCCCTGGAACTGGAGTTCTCCTGGAATTGGAGTTTCAGATGGTTCTCGGCCGCCATTGTGTTGCTGCGGGATCGAACCCGGGTCCTCTGTAAGAAGGTTTTGGCGCTCTTAACCGCCAGCCATCTCTCCAGCCCCGAAAATATATACTTTTTTAAAAAATAAGGCTGGTGGGGCTGGATGAGATGGCCTAGTAGGTTTAAGAGCGCTGACTGCTCTTTGCATGAGGACCCGGGTTCAATCCCCAAGAGCCCACATGGCGGTACTTTGGAGAACCGTCTTTTTTAATTCCAGTTCCAGAGGGAATCCAACACCCTCTTCTTACCTCCACAGCACTGCACAACACGGGTGGCACACAGGACCTGCACGCATGTGGACAGTACACTCATTACACATAAAAAGGAAAAAAAAAAAAAAAAAAAAAAAGCTGGGAAGGAAAAAGAAAAAAAAAAAAGGCTGGGGACAGTGGCACACACAGGAAGCAGGAGGCAGGTGGATCTCTTGAGTCAGGCTAGCCTGCTCTACATAGTGAGTTCCAGGGACAGCTGTGCTTCAAGGAAACCCTGTCTCAAAAAAAAAAAAAAAAAAAAAAAAATCCCAAACAACAAAACAACTATTAATACCAAAAATTGGTTTGCAAAATTATTTCTTAAAATAGTAATTTTTTAAACACAAGGTCTCAATGTTATAAAATGTCTCAAATTTCCCATTTAAACTTGCTCCAAAGTGACAGGATTACAAGTATATGTCACTATGCCTGCTTCCTGCTTTGTGTTGGGAAACTTCCTGGCATGCTAGGCAAGCATCCTACAAATAAGTTAAACCTGCAGTCTAGATCTTGATACTGGAATGAAAATTTTTCAAAGTTTTATGTATGACTTGGGGCTGGAGAGATGCTCAGCTGTTAAGAGCACTTTTGGTGCTGTAACAGAGGACCAGCTCAGTTTCCCAGCTCCAACTGCTTGTAACTTCAGCACCATCAGGATTTGAGGCCTCCAAGCCTCCATAAGCACCTATACTCATATCCATGCACCCATGTGTGTGTGCGTGCTCGCCGCACGCACACACACACACACAATTAAAAAAATTCAGTCTGCCAGGTGGTGGTACTTGCCTTTTAGTCCCAGCACTCAGGGAGGCAGAGGAAGGGGGAATCTCTGAGTTCCAAGGCCAGCCTCGTCTACAGAGCAAATTCCAGGGTCATCTGGGACTAAAAAGGAGACCTTGTCTCAAAAACACCAAAAAAAAAAAAATAATAGTATAATAAAAACAAAAGCAAAAAATTTTCAAAGTCTTAAAAATTTACCCCAGGCACCTTGGGAGCAGAGACAGGCAGGATCACTATGAGTTCCAAAGGCAAGCCTGGTCTTCACAGCAAGTTCCAGACCAACTGGGACTAAAGGAGACCCCTGGTCTCAAAAAGACCAATAATAATAATTAAAATAATAATAATAATAATTAATAATGTTATGACTTGCTTCATTCAAATAGAAATGCAGAAGCCTATACAGCTGTAGGCCACCAAGAGTTACATATACCACCAAAATGAGAACCAGATATCCTTCCAAAAAAAGCAGAGAGGCAAAACCAAGACTAGAAATTAGCCTCATCATGCTCTCGAGACCATTAGCCCAAAGTATCTATTACAATATACAGCAGGTCATACCAATGAAAGAAAGCAATTCTTTCTAGTTATTGTCCCCCAAAACTGAGGAAACTATTCCTTAAAAGAAGTTTCAAGAATCTTACCTGAAGAATTCCGGAGGCAGAGGCAGGAGATATCTGTTTGAGACCAAGCCTGAGCTATTTATCAGTGAGTTTCCTAAAGCTAGAGGGAGATTAACCTCTCACCCCTCTGCCAAATTTTAAAATGGGATGAGAATGTAGCCTCCATTGGTATTGTGCGCTGCATCACTAGCATGACAAAGACCAGGATTCAATTCCTAGCACCATGAAGGTCGTCAGGAGGTGCCTCACACCTATAATCCAAGCCCTCTTGAGGTCATCCTCTACTCAGTTTAAGTTCTAGGCCATCTGGGGCTACCGGAAAACCCTGTCTCAAGCGAAAAAAAAAAAAAAAAAAAAGAGAGAGGGGAGGGGAGGGAAGCAGGAAGGGAGGGGAGGGGGAGAGAGAGGAGGAGGGGGAGGAGGGGAGGTGGGAGATAAGAGAAGGGGAGGGAAGGGAGAGGGGAGAGGGGCGAGAGGAGAGTGAGGAGAGAGAAAAGAGAGGAGAGACTAAGAGGAGGAAGGAAATAAACAAGTCTTTTTTTTTTTTTTTAAATGTGCATGAATGTACTGTCTGCACAGAAGCGGGTGTCGGATTACCCTGGGACTGGAGTCAAAAATGGTTCTTGGTCGCCATGTGGGTTGGGTGCTGGGGATTGAACCCCGGAGTCCTCTGCATCTTTCTAACCCCACAAGAAGTCTTAATACCTTGCCTAAACTATTGTGGTGGCTAAAGTTTGTAATCCCAACATCCAGGAGCCTCAAACAGGAAAGCTACCAGAAGTGCAAAGAAAGGTCTAGGCAATATAGTGACTTCCAGACACCTGAGCTGCAATGTGAGACCTAATTGTGTGTGTGTGTGTGTGTGTGTGTGTGTGTGTGTCTTTTTGAGTCAGGGTCTCACTGTAGCCCCAGCTGGCCTGGAACTCACTATGTAGACCAGGCTGGTCTTGAGAGAGATCCTCCTGCCTCTGCCTCTCAACTGCTGTGATTAAAGGCATGCACCACCAGAGACCTAGTCTTAAAAAAAAAAAATGGGAAAAAAAGATAGCCAGGTCTGGTAGTGTGGACCTTTAATCCCAGCACTCGGAGGCTGAGGCAGGCAATTCTCTGTAAATTCAAATTCAAGAGAAGTCTTGTCTACATAGTGAATTCCAAGCCAGCCTGGGTTGTAGAGTGAGACCCTGCCTCATTGAAAAAAAAAAGATCATTGAAAAAAAAAGAAAAGGCCAGGCGTGGTGGTTCACTCCTTTATTCCCAGCACTTGGGAAGCAGAGGCAGGCGAATGGATCTCTGTGAGTTCAAGGCCAGCCTGGTCTACAAAGTGAGTTCCAGGACAGTTAGGGCTACAGGTAGACCCTGTCTCAGAGAGAGAGAGAGAGAGAGACAGAGACAGAGACAGAGAGAGACAGAGAGAGAAAAGAGACAGAGAGAATAAAAGAAAAAGAGCTGGGCATGGTGGTGCACGCCTTTAATCCCAGCACTGAGGAGGCAGAGGCAGGCAGATCTCTGTGAGTTCAAGGCCAGCCTGGTCTACAGAGCGAGCTCCAGGCCAGCTGGGACTAAAAGGAAGACCCTGTCGCAAATATACAAAAAGAAAAGAAAACATCTTGTCTTGCCTAGTAAACACAAGGATTTTATGCCCCCCAAAAAGAAATCTCTTAAGGTACCCACCCAAAAAAGAAGTTTGGGAAAAAAATAAAAAACAAACCATATTTAAACAAACCATATTTAAATTTGTTTAGTACACATATTTATTGGGAAGAGAGGTGGGACATATGTGAAATCAGACAACTTGTCTGTCAGAGCGCTCTCCTTCTATGACCTGGGTCCTGTGGATCAAACCCAGGTCAGCACGGCTTGGCAGAAAGCAGCTTACTAGCCATCTTACTGGCCCACCAATCTAAGTTTTCATCAAGAAATTATTTTGGGGGTCCAGAGAGATGGCTCAGCAGTTAAAGCACTTTCTGCTCTTATACAGGTCCTAGTTCCAGTCTCAGCATCACATGGCAATTCACAACCATCTAACTTCAGTTCCAGGGGATCCAACACTCTCTCCCGACCTCCACAGCACCAGGCATGCACATGGTGCAAATTCATACACAAAGGCAAAACACTCATACACATAAAATAAAAAGAAACCATTTTTCCAATAAATTTAAGCTTACTGCTTGTGTGTGTGTGTGTGTGTGTGTGTGTGTGTGTGTATGTGTGTGTGTGTGTGAGAGAGAGAGAGAGAGAGAATATGAATGACTCATTATGTACCCCAGGCTGGCCTCACACATGGCTGGCAGTGCTGCAATTTTATAGGTGTGAGCCACCATCCCTAAGGAAACAATAAGCCTTCCTTCCTGTTTGATTCCTGTCTAGGAATCCTCCTGAGGATTCCAGAACAGGTAGGGAGACAGACAGCAACCAAAGGAAGCCTGCAGCAGCCTAAAGCCTCCTGACACTGTCTCCTTGTCAACTCAATTTTGTAATTTCTCATAATTGAAAATATCAAATGTGCAAGGGACAAGCTCCTCTTGGTTTCTCAAAACCTGATTTAATATGAAAAAATAAGTAAGCTCCTCAAAAATTGCAATTCACCCTCAGAATCACTGGAACTTTTAGATTAAATAACACAGCCAAAAACAATAAAAGGAAAAGAGTTCCGGGGGAGAAGTATCATGAGAGAATTACAAGGATGCCAATCATGACTAAAGAATAAGGTCAAGGAAGGATTGGCTATCACTACGAGTTGACTCCTTTTCAGAAAAATAACCAAAAACAAGTTAAGTTGGTTGAATCACTGAAACCCAGCAGTTCATTTAAGAACACTACAAAAGGCAGGAGTGGTGCACGCCTTTATTCCCAGCACTGGTGAAGCAGAGGCAGGATCTCTGTGAGTTCAAGGCTAACCTGGTCTACACAGCAAGTTCCAGGACAGCTGGGGCTACAGGGAGACCCTGTCTCGAAAAGACCAGAAAAACAAAACAAAACCCTAGAAAAAAGTAAAAGTTCTTCTAAAAAAATTATTAAGTTGTTCTTCACTGGAAACAGAACCTGGGTCTTATGCAAGAGCAGCTAGTGCTTAACCGCTGACCGCTGAGCCATCTCTCCAGGCCTACCTAGCAAAGCCTTTAAAACCCAACAATAGCCGGGTGAGGTGGCGCCCGCCTTTAATCCTAGCACTTGGGAGGCAGAGGCAGGCGGATCTTTGTGAGTTCAAGGCCAGCCTGGTTTACAGAGTGAGTTCCAGGACAGCTGGGGCTACAGGGAGACCCTGTCTCGAAAAAGACCGTAAAAAAAAAAAAAAAAAAAAAAAAAAAAAAAAAAACTATGAATAAGCAAACTTTCCAGCAGCAACTCCATCTGGACACTGGGCTTGTCTCCTGTGCTTTCTTTTGCCTTGACTACAAGCCCAGTCGAGTAGACCCTGAGGGCTTCGAAGGAGGGTTTCCACAGGGAAGCACCTGTGACTTTCAGCAGCTCAATTTTTTCCCAACAATAGAGACAGTTGTTCTAGAAAATAATCCACCTCATCTAAGGCCCTCAAGTTACACAACTGCAGAGAAGGGAAGTGCCAACTTCAGGGAGGCAAGGAGAGGCCAAATCAGGGTCAAACGCTAGTGGCTTAATTCTCAGCTTAATATGCTTGCCACCATTCCTTTCCACACTTCAAGAAGCATCTCCACTGTTCCGAGAGTTCTTTGGGGGACAGACTCAAACCCAATTGCTTCAGGGATCTGCCCGACTTCTCCAGGTCAGCTCTGACCCAGAAAGCGTTTCCCCGGGTATTAAAGCCCCTGTCCTCCACAGGGCTGCACTGCAAGATAGGGAAGCTACTGGGAAACTGCACCTCACTTCACACACGCCAGGCATTTTGCTCAACAGCATAAAACACTTCATTCACATTAACGGAGAACTGAAAGACCACTCAGTTTTAGACTTCAGCAAGTAAACCTTACTCTGTACAAACCTTATTTCAATAAAGCCACCAAAAAACAATGAGCTTCCAGGGCCTAAGGAGTTCTTTGGGGATAGAGGAGAGAGACTTGGCTCTTATCTATTACAACCTCTCAAAATTAAACAAAATAAATGGCTGCTGATGCAGACAGCAGAAACTATTGTTTATGACATAATCGTAAAACCCTCTGCAAGAGGAAACAGTCTGAGGGGAGTCCCCAAAACATGAAGCTACACTTTGAAAATAACTAAGCCACTTGGCTTTCTAACCTTTGAGGCTTCTCTGGCCCATGAAATTTACTATGATGTCAAGAGAGCGAACTTTGCAAACAAGACAGGCAGGACAGCCTAACAGGACCTGATAGGAAATGCTGCAGTTTCCCATCATAAGGCCTTCTACACAGCCTATTATAGCTGCAAGGGGCTTGGAAATCTCTTGGAAAAGAAGCCCCTCCAACCCAAGCCATCTCAACAGCCTGCAATGCTTTACAGGAGACTTCCCCCAGCCAAAGTGACGGGGTCGCCGCAGAGCCACCTCCACCAGCCGCCGAGAGGCCTCCAGGCGCCACGCGGCAAGACCCCAGCCCCGACCCCACGGCCCAGGCCCGGCCCCGCCGGGCGTTCCCCCGGACGCCCCGTACCTCATGCTGTAGGCGCCGGCGCCCAGCTCCTGCCCGATGCCTGAGAGACTGGCGTCGAAGTCGTGCACCAGCCCAGACTCGATCACTTCATCCATCTTGAGCACCCAGGCCATCTTCCGGCCTCGCCGCCGCCCCGCGCAGCGCGGCCTCCGGGTCCGGGGCGAAGGGGCCCGAGCTCCGCGGGCGCGTCCTGGGGGAGGGCGCGGGTGAAGCCTCCGGCGGCGCGGCGAGTGGTCACCAGCGGCGGCCCGGGAGGCGGCCGAGACGAGAGCGGCCGAGGCCCAGCTGTCAGGGCACAGCGCACTGGCGAGCAGCTGCAGCGGGAGCGACCGGGCCGCGGGCCGCGCTTCTCTCCCGCGACCGCCAGCCCCGCGCCTCATGCCGCCGCCCGCCCCCGGCGCCGCTCGCGCGGCCGCGGCCGCCCGCCCCTCCCCGGGGCCCTGGCTCGCATCCCCCCGACTGCGCGGGAGCCCGGCCCGCTCCGCCGATCGCGCGAGGCCAGCCCCGAGCACGCCCGTCACCCGCTCCCCGGGCCTCGACCCCCGGCCCTCGGCCCGCCCGCCCAGGCTCCAGCGCCCCTTTGCCCCGGCCAACCCCGCCGACGCCGCTCCGCCGGCCCGGACGCTGGCTCCGCTGCGGCTCCGGCTCGAGCTCGCTCACCGCTTCCGCCTCCTCCTCCGGCCCCGCCCCGTCCCCGCCCCCGCGGCCGCTCCCCGCCCAGGCCCGCCCCGCGCGGCCCGGCGCCTCGGGCCACTCCCAGCGCCTCGCGCGGGCTCTGAATCCTAGGTCGAGCGGCGCGGCCCCGCCCTCACGGTGTTCCCCGGCCCTCCCGGGATCGAGGCGTACGGGTGCGTCCGCCCGGAAGAGGCAGGGTCATGAGGAGTCCGCTCGCGTGACTGACAGACCTTCTGGGCAGTAATGGTAAAGCTTGTTGGCTGGAGTCCCATGAGCCTCTGCGCTATCGGCTAAAGAGCCAATCAAAACGTTCTTCCCTTAGGGAGGCTGGAGAACTAAATTGCCTGCCATAAAAAAAGTTCACTAGTCTGTACTGGGGGAAGTGGTTCCGGGTCTCGACTTCCGGAGCTGTTAGTACCCTCGGGGTATTTCTCAGTAGGTTGGCTTTCTCTTCTGAGGAATTAAAGGCCGGTTGGGAAAATAATTTTGATTGGCAGAAGAGCAAACCAATGAGCCCTCCCCTCTAGAAAGCTAAACGGAGTCCTCCCTTCTTAGCGCGAGAAGAACGGAGTTTGAGCCTAATAATCACGGACATTGCTGACCGTAGGATGCTCCACAGCACTAACTGCCCCTCTAAGGGTTGGAGACCCGGGCCCAGCTTAAGGACGGAGGCCGTAGGGGCTGGTTTAGAGAGTCCATGTGCCCATCAGAGCTCCAATGCTTTGGGCTGCTGGCACTAGGCCAGGAGGCTTTTGGGAAATGTGTCAGAGCCCAGTCCTTTGACCTCTGTTTGCCCTGGACCCACCCGTTTTCTCTAAATAAGGCCCAGAGACAGTATTAGCCCTACGCTCCAGCTCATAAGTTTAAGTTAATAAAAAGTTTAAGCACAAATTTCAGCCAAGTTATACAATAGCTTTCTGACATTAAAAAAAAAAAGATTTTAATACCCATAGGATTCTAAATACTGACAGAACATTCTATTTTGTAAAACACTTTTGCAAACATTAAATATGATACAAGTCCTAAAGTAGATAGATGTTAACATCTTATGGATGAGGAAACTCAGGTGCAAGTTTACACAGCTGAGTCAAAACGTTGTGACCAATCCAGATTTCTAGATTCCAGGCCCAAACAAAAAGGCCATTACTTCAACTCCATTAAAACTATTAAAAATAGGGCTGGAGAGATGGCCTAGCGGTTAAGAGCGCCAACCGCTCTTGCAAAGGAACCGGGTTCGATCCCCAGCACCCACATGGCGGCCGAGAACCGTCTGAAACTCCAATTCCAGGAGAACTCCAGTTCCGGGGGAGCCCGACGCCCTCTTCTGACCTCCGTGGCATTGCACGACACGGATGCACAGACCTGCATGCAGACTACATTCATACACATACAGAAAAAAAAAAAAAAAAAACTATTAAAAATAAGCTCGGGAGCCAGGCATGAAGACTTCATTTTGGATCCCAGCTCAAATTAGGAATCTAACTCCAGCATCTTCTGACCTCCTATTGCACACAGATGAGAGCCCCCACCCCAGACACAAATACCTCACATACACATATACCAAATCCATATTTCATACACACAAACACTAATCTGCACAATCAGTGAGAAAGTCAGTGGAAGCAGGCTGTTTCATTGGGGTCTCTGATACATCGTCCTTGACTGGACACTCCAGTGATCTAGTTTCCTCAAAACCTAGAAGATTGTAACAGGGCTTACTCCTTTGGAAATGTCCCTGACATTTAACTTTGTTTCCCATTTTTTTTTTTTTTTTTGGTCTTTTCGAGACATGGTGTTTCCCCTTCTTGTGCCTTGCATTCTAGACTATAAGGAAAAGCCATACCGGGCTGGAGAGATAGCCTAGCGGTTAAGAGCACCGACGCTCTTGCAGAGGACCCGGGTTCGATCCCCAGCACCCACATGGCGGCTAAGAACCGTCTGTAACTCCAATTCCAGGAGAACTCCAGTTCCAGGGGAATCTGAGACCCTCTTCTGACCTCCGCGGCATTGCACGACACGGGTGCACAGACCTGCATGCAAACAATACATTCATACACATACAAAAATAAATTTAAAAAAATTAAAAAAAAAAGGAAAAGCCATACCAAAATGATTAGGATGTTATCTGGTAAATAATCTTTAAATTTACAAAACCCAGGGCAGGAGAAAGTACAGTTGGTAAACTACCTTCCATAGGTTGTTCTCTGACCTGAGTTCATAGGTGCAGATGTACACACACACACACACACACACACACACACACACACATGATTTAACGATTAAAAGGAAAAGAAAATGAGAGAACCCAAGGCATCTAGTGACCTTCAGAAAAAATCAGAAAGCCTAGCACCTCTCCTTACTCTAAATTTGTGCATTAATACAAGACACAATTGCTGAGAATTAACTTGAAGAAACTAATGTTTGTCTGAAGAAAACACAGGAGATCATAATTCAGGATAACACTGAAACTCAGGAAGCAAAGGAGATATACCCAGCAAATGGCAAAGGCCATGCTCAGCTTGGAGTCTGTTTTTTTTTTTTTTGGTCTTTTCGAGACAGGGTCTCCCTGTAGTCCCAGCTGTCCTGGAACTCAGTCTGTAAACCAGGCTGGCCTTGAACTCACAAAGATCCGCCTGCCTCTGCCTCCCAAGTGCTAGGATTAAAGGTGTGCGCCACCATGCCCAGCAGCTTGGAGTCTTCCTACCCACGCCCAGGTGCCTTCCTTCACTCTACTGGAGCCCTTCTGTGGACCAGGTTATCCGAAAAAAAATGAAGCTGAGAGGATAATATCCCCTTCCATTTTAATAGAGCTGGACCTTGAAAAATCATGTTCCTTCCACCAACTCTTGGTTTTGGAGTAGTGAGCAAATGGATGAGGGTCCTGCAACATATATTAGCCATATCTACTATTTTAGAAAATATAGGGCTGGAGAGATGGCTCAGAGGTTAAGAGCACTGACTGCTCTTACAGAGGTCTCGGGTTCAATTCCCAGCACCCACATGGAGGCTAAGAACCATCTTTAACTCCAGTTTCAGGGGAATCCGACGCCCTCTTCTGACCTCCGCAGCATTGCATGACATGGATGCACCAACCTACATGCAGACAGTACACTCGTACACATAAAGAGTAATATATAAGCCAGGCTTGGTGGCACAGCCTTTAATCCTAGCACTTGGGAGGCAGAGGCAGGCAGATCTTTGTTAGTTCAAGGCCAGCCTGGTCTACAGAGTGAGTTCCAGGACAGCTGGGGCTACAGGGAGACCCTGTCTCCAAAAGACCAAATAAAAAAAAAAAAAGAGGGGGAGGGGGTGCTGGAGAGATGGCTCAGTAGCTAAGGGCAGTTGCCGCTATTGTAGAGGACAGTAGTTTGGTTCCCAGCACCCATATCAGGCAGCTCACAACCACATGTAACTCCAACTCAGAGTATATGGTGCCCTCTTCTGGCCTGGAGCACTTGCACTCATGTGCGTATACCCAAATGCATACACAGAGTAAAAAGGTTTTTTTGGGGGGGTTCTCCCTTTAGTCCCAGCTGGCCTGGAGCTTTATATGTAGACCAGGCTGGCCTTGAACTCACGGAGATCTACCCACCTCTGCCTCCCAAGTGCAGGGATTAAAGGCATGCACCACCATGCCAGCATAAAAAGATATTTTTAAAAATAGAAAAAATTAATCAGGGCTGAGGCTATACCTCAGTCAGTAGAGTTCTTGCTGAAGATGAGAATAATCCCAGGCTGGGTGGGGTCCTTTCCACAGCACTGACTCTCTCTTGGACCTGATGGAGCTGGAGAGCTGGCTGAATGTTTAAGAGCACTGGCTTCTCTTGAGGAGAACCAGACCTGGGGTCCAGCACCTACATCAGCTAACAACATCCATAACTGCAGTCCAGTGGATCTAACAACCTCTTCTTGCCTCTGTGGGCATTGAATAATGTGTAAGTACATACATGAAGGCAAACACTCATACACATAAAAGCAGAGGCAGAAGCAGGCAGATCTCTGTGAGTTCAAGGCCAGCCTGGTCTACATAGTGAGTTCCAGGACAGCTGGACCTACAGGGAGACCCTGTCTCAAAAAGACCAGAAAAAAAAAAAAAAAAAAAAAGGACAGCAGGTACATTCTTTCTACACACAAGAGTATTAGTTTGCTGCAAGTCAACTCATGTGAGATGAAGAGAGGAGGAGGCTTATAGAGGCCTCTTTTCAGAATTTAGAATCCCCAGAGAAAGGGATGGGTTATTAAAAGATTAGGGAGAGGATTAGGGAAGGAGGCAGATGCAGTACTATTAAGTAATCTTTACAGGCAAGGTTGGAAAATAACATAGGGCATTTATTTATCTTGATTCCATTTTTAGAAATACCACCTTGGCTGAGGGTGTAAAAGGCACTTAGAAAATGCACTCTTTGAGAGAGAGAGAGAGAGAGAAAGAACCCCAAAGCCCAAAGGTTTGGTGTCAGCCAGAACTTGTCTCCCAAGAAGAAATTTCACACAATTCGGGTATCTTGCAAGAGAAACTGGAGATGAGATAATGATAGGTCAATGATGAGCTAAACTATTCTTTGACCTAGACTGCTTAGCTGTACATATCTCCTGCCTCTAAGCCTTAAATCTCAGGTGGACTGAGGAAAAAGGGGTCACTGGACTCCAGTTGTTCCTCTTCCAGATGTGGCCACATTGGATATGTCCCCTTTCTCTGCTTTTCATTCCCACTTTAATTGGGCTCTTGAGGACAGTTGGCAGAGCACAGCTTGCCAAGGCTGCCAGGGCCCAGGCTTATACCCTAAAAACTCTGGCAAAAATTGGCTTATGCCCAGCATGGTGGTACATGCCTTTAATCCCAACAGTCGGGCGGCAGAGGCAGGTAGATCTCTGTGAGTTCAAGCCCAGACTGGTCTACATAGCAAGTTCCAAGCCAGCTTGGACTAAAGGGAGACCCTATCTCAAAAATACCAAAAAATTTGGCTTATACAAACAGGACAAATTTAAAAATCATCAGTTGTACAATGGTGTAGCTTAATGGGAGAATACCTGGCAAGCTCCAGGCCCTGGGTTCATTCCCTATAAGGGGTTGGGTGCAAGGTATATTAAATATGGCAAACTAATGATAGCAGCAAATAATTGGAATAATCTAATTTTAATAATTAAAATAATAGACTGGAGAGATGCTCAGAGGTTCAAGGTACTTGCCACATTGACAATCTGAGTTCAGTCCTCAGGACCTCTAGAGTGGAAGAAGAGAACCAATTTCCAAAAGTTGTCATCTGACTGCCTGTGGTGGTTTGAATGAGTGTCCCCCATAGGCTGTGAGTATTCAGACATTTTGTCTCCAGTTGGTAGCACTGTTTTTGGAGGTCTTAGAAGGTGTGGCCATGCTAGAGGAAGTACGTTATTGGGGGCAGGCTTAGTGAGTTTAACAAGCCTCGTGGTCTCCAGTTGCTCTCTCTCTGCTTCCTGTGCTCTTTTTGAGATGTGACTGTCGGCTTCCTGCTCCAGATCCAGCCGCCATGCCTCCCACTACAACGGACTCTAATTCCCTGGAACCATCAATCGTAAGCTCAAATAAACTCTTCCTTTTATAAGTTCCTTTGGTCATGGTGTTTTATCACAGCAACAGAAAAGTGACTAATACATCACCACATGCATGCTGTGTCTAAAAGCCATAAGCTGTAGTCTTAGAAACCAAAACAGAAAAGAAAGATAAGCACTACGTGAAGAAATAATGACTTAAAATTTCCCAAAGTAACAGACAGAAAAAAGTCTGTGAAGGGAAAGTCCTGGGGCCAGGAATGGTGGGGAACACATGGGAGATGGCAGCTGGAGGATCAGGAGTTCAAGGTCATCCTCCACAACCTAGCCCAGTTCAAAGCCGGATCTCTGGTGACTGAGTAGGTTCTCCCCTCTTCAGCTTGTTGGGCGTCTCTCAATTCTAGGGCTTGGGCCTGTACTCCAGGCTAGTTGGCTCCTGAGCTTTTAGCTGATTTCCCCCATCTTCACTTCTGTCTCCCTGTAGAAGGGCTGGGATTCCAGNTTTTTTTTGGTCTTTTCGAGACAGGGTCTCCCTGTAGCCCCAGCTGTCCTGGAACTCACTCTGTAGACCAGGCTGGCCTTGAACTCACAAAGATCCACCTGCCTCTGCCTCCTGAGTGCTAGGATTAAAGGTGTGCACCACCACACACGGCCAGCAAGCACTTTTTGAGAGTCTCTCACAGCATAGAATTCACCAGTTACGCTAGGTTGATGGACCTGCCTCTGCTTCCCCGGTGCTGGGAATATATTCCTGCAGTACCTTCCCCATTGCCCAGCCTTCTTAGTTGTTAACTGAATTTTATTGAATAATGTGAATATTTACATGCAAGATTTCACTTAATCAGGTCCATTTCCTTGGGCAATGATTTATTTTTATTTTATGTGTATGAATGTTATGCCTGCATGTACATAAGTGCACCCATGCTGTGCAGTGCCCAGGAAAGAAAGGAATATCAGATCCTCTGGAACTGGAATTAAGGGCAGCTGTTAGCTGCCATGTGGGTGCTGGGACTCAAACTCCGGTCCTCTGCAAGAACAGCCAGCACTCTTAACCACTGAGCCATCTCTCCAGCCCCCCACCCCCCTTCCTTTTTAATGAGTTCTAAGGACCAAACTCAGGTCTTCAGGCTTGAACACCAATCACTTTGACAACTAAACTTTTTTTTTTAATTTTTTAAATTAATTTTATTTATTTCTGTATGTGTATGAATGTACTGTCTGCATGCAAGTTTGTGCACCCATGTCGGGCAATGCCGCGGAGGTCAGAAGAGGGTATTGGATTCCCCTCGAACTGGAGTTCTCCTGGAATTGGAGTGTCAGACGGTTTTCGGCCGCCATGTGGGTGCTGGGGATCGAACCCGGGTCCTCTGCAAGAGCAGTCGGCGCTCTTAACCACTAGGCCATCTCTCCAGCCCACCAACTAAACTTTTTTAAAAAGCAGGGTAGCCTTGGCTGGCTGCTACTACTCCTTCCGCAGGTTGGGATCAGAGCCATGTGTCACGCCTGGTTTATGCAGTGCTGGGGATTAAACACAGGGATCTGTGCATGCTAGGCAAGTGCTCAATGAATGGAACTACATCCTAAATCGGTGCCTCCATCCACCATGCAGACAAGGTCTTTGTATGTAACCCAGGATGGCCATTCCTCCTGCTTCAGCCTCCTCAACTAGAATTATAGAAATGTCACTGGGTGTGGTGGTGCTTGCCTTTAATCCCAGCACTGGGAAGGGAGAGACAGACAAGCAGATCTCTGTGAGTTCAAGCCCTGCCTGGTCTACATAGCAAGTTCCAGGCTAGCTGGGGCTACAGGGAGACCCTGTCTCAAAAAGACACACACACAAAAAGTTTACTGTACCCGTTAGTTGGCTATGTAATCAGCTGTGACTATCAGGACAACCGTTGTAATAGGGAGAGCTTTGATCATTTCTTTCTTCACCCCTGTTAAAAAAAAAAAAAAGGCACATATATGTTGGCTCTCTGCAGGCTCAATCCCCAGACATATTTACTTAAGAATTGGTCAGGGCTGACAAACCTGTTGGTACATGGCAACTACCAGCAAAGATGGCAGCTAGGACAGGCCCTTTTACCAGCTTGGGCAAGACCTCAGGTAAGGGGGAAGTGGACATCTGTGTGTCCCTTGGAATCCTGGGAGAGCCAGACCCAACAGTCCAGCCTTTTGATTATGATAAGGGAAGGGGCTTCATTCTCTCTCCTGTATCTGCTTCAGAGCTGAGAGGAGACAAAGTCTCAGGGGAAGGGGTACCAGGCTGGAGGGTTAGGATCTGGTTTCTGTCTTAGCTGCTCTGGGTGCCTGGTGTTTTTGGTCCAGATCAGTAGTGGCCAGTGAGGGTACAGTTTCTCTGCAACTGAAAAGACAAGCTGGTTAAGTCTTCTTTTTTTAATTTTATTTATTTTGTATGTGTATGAATGTACTGTCTACATGCAGGTTTGTGCACCCGTGTCTTGCAATGCCTCGGAGGTCAGAAGAGGGTGTTGGATTCCCCTGGAACTGGAGTTAAAGACAGTTCTTAGCCACCCTGTGGGTGCTGGGGATCCAACTCGGGTCCTCTGCAAGAGCAGTCGGCGCTATTAACCGCTAGGCCATCTGCTAGGCCATCTCTCCAGCCCGGAAGCTGGTTAAGTCTTTTTTTTTTTTTTTGGTCTTTTCAAGACAGGGTCTCCCTGTAGCCCCAGCTGTCCTGGAACTCACTCTGTAGACCAGGCTGGCCTTGAACTCACAAAGATCTGCCTGCATTTGCCTCCCAAGTGCTAGGATCAAAGGCGTGCGCCACCACGCCCGGCCCTGGTTAAGTCTTATATGAGTGTACCAGTGCATTGACTTCCCAGTACCAACCAGGGGCCTAGTGAATGCATTAGCAATTGGAGGGTCCCTGTCTAGAGTCTCCAGAGGAAGAGAGAAACTGTACTCTATTCTAAGGAACTGGAAAAAAAGTTTTAGTATGCAGGGCTCTGTTGTTAGTGCTCACCTGTACTAAGAGATGTGATCCACACCAGCTGTATAAAAGGAGAATAAAGGGGAGGATCCACCAGTGGCTTCTTATGGGAGCTGGTACAAAACACAGCATGCCAGCTGGCTGTGGGAACTTCCACCCCACAGCTGGGTCTGGGGTGGTGATCTGCTCATCACAGACCCTTGGCCTCGGGGAGTCAACCACCACCCCGTAATGGCCGCATTAATTTCACGTGCTGGGGAATGACAACATGCTGAGACAGAAACCTCAGACTGGTGGCCTCCTGCAAGCCTTTGTCCAGTCAAAAACCCTGCCGGCAACTAGATATTCTCTTCCCAGGTTGGTGGTCTGAAAGGAGGACTTTTTTTCCAACCCATTCCTCTAGCACTCATCACTCAAACACAAGCCTGATGGGCTTAACTTACACACGCGAATCTGAAAATGTCATCAGGTGGACATGGAGATTTGATTTGTTGTTTGCAGCCCATCCTTTATGTAAACAGAATGATGTAATTTCTTGCAGACAATCCTAGACCCCCTGTATCTCTGTAAATATCACAAGCTCTGTATCACAAGTTTGTCTCACTCTGTGTCATGAGTGGATGGATACAAGCCATTCTCACCTAGGGGTAAAGGCAGGTGTGAACAACAGGCAGGCAGTTTAAGAAAACACTGAAAAAAAAAAAAATGCCGGGCTGGTGGCTCATGCCTTTAATCCTAGCACTTGGGAGGCAGAGACAGGCGGATCTTTGTGAGTTCAAGGCCAGCCTGGTCTACAGAGTGAGTTCCAGGACAGCTGGGGCTACGGGGAAACCCTGTCTCAAAAAGACCAAAAAAGAAAAAATTTAAGAAAACGCAGCCACAGGTGGCCTGCCTCTACCTACAGGCTCCAGAATGAAAGCCAGCATAACAATGACAATATAAAAAGTGGTGTTTTCTAGCATAGCACAGCAGATCTCTCCTATTTCTGAGGTATTTTCTCTTACCTACTCGACTGCCCCAGGTTAGATCACTTATGGCCTATTATACTGCTCTTCTGATATACCATTTTGCTAGAGATTCATACAAAACTTGAGTGAAAATTGTGACCAATCAGCCAAATTTTGAACCACCATTCAGAGTAAATTACTTCACTCAAAGACTCCAAACATAGAACTGGACTCATTCTTGCTAAATGGGTGGACAGAGCACAAGATCTTTGCCATCATCCAGCTGTGTGATGAACACTCAATATAACACTTTTTTTTTGTAGTTTTGAGATACAGGGTCTCCCTTTAGTCCCAGCTGGCCCAGAGCTCACTCTGTAGACCAGGCTGGCCTTGAACTCACAGAGATCCACCTGCCTCTGCCTCCCAAGTGCTAGGATTAAAGGTGTGTGCCACCGTGCCCGGCTCAATATGACACTTTCTAATCAACTTCAAGCTGTTTTCTTATTTCTTATTTATTTATTTATTTTTGATCTTTTTGAGACAGGGTCTCCCTGTAGCCCCAGCTGGCTTGGAACTCACTCTGTAGACCAGGCTAACCTTGAACTCTGCCTCCTGAGTGCTGGGATTAAAGGCGTGTGCCACTCGCTGTTTTCCTTTTTAATCATCTTTTTCACACTTTCCATGGCTGCTTAATCAAGAACTTTCTGCATTCTGTGTGAGGCAACACTGGCTTTGACTTCTGAGTCAGACTCATTCTGGGATGTGGGGTTGTTTGAGGCAGAGCGCAGGGGTAAGAGCATTCTGCAGAACACAAATAGTGCATCAAGGGCAGGCAATACTTCCCACAGAAGTCCAGGAACTTAAATTGTCTGACACAAAAGTCAAAAGTAGACTCCTCCGGGCTGGAGAGGTGGCCTAGCGGTTAAGAGCGCCGACCGCTCTTACAGAGGACCCGGGTTCGATCCCCAGCACCCACATGGCGGCTGAGAACCATCTGAAACTCCAATTCCAGGAGAACTCCAGTTCCAGGGGAATCCGAGACCCTCTTCTGAACTCGGCAGCATTGCACGACACGGGTGCACAGACTTGCATGCAGACAGTACATTCATACACATACAGAAATAAATAAAATTAATAAAAAAAAATTAAAAAAAAAAAAAGGAGACTCCTCCACAATTTGGGTTCAGGCAATTGCTGGCCATTTGGGCAACTGCCAGGCACCCAGTGTTTAGTGAGGGAGCAGCCTGGGGGGAGTGGGACCTCAAGTTACCTTTTTATTTTTGGTCTTTTTGAGACAGGGTCTCCTGTAGCCACAGCTGTCCAGGGGCTCACTATGTAGACCATGCTGGCCTTCAACTCAAAGAGATCCACCTGCCTCTACCTCTGGAGTTCTGGGATTAAAGGCTTGTGCCACCACACCTGGCTGAGTTACCACTTTTTAAAGATCTTACAAAAATTTTTACTTGGATTTTTTTTTTTTTGAGATTATGTGTCTCATAATGTGGCCCATGCTGGTTTGGAACTTAGTATGTGGTCCAGGCCGGTCTCCAAATCATTGCAATTGCGATGAGGACACAGATTAGTGAAAAGTGCTTGTCTAGCATGCACAAGGCCCTGAGTTCTATATCAAATACCAAAAAATGAAAGGAGAGGAGGAAGAGATGAAGGAAAATCACTGCAATCCTCCTGCCTCTGCTTCCCAAGTGCTGGGATTCCAGATAGGAGCCACTATTTCCATGGACATCAGAAGAGGATGTCAGATTCACAGGAACTGGAGTTATGGAGGGTTGTTAGCTTCCATGTGGGTGCTGGGAATCGAACCCAGATCCTCTTCAAGAGCAGCCAGTGCTCTCTCAGTGAACTTGAAAACCATTGATTTGGCTAAACTGGCTAGCCAAAGAGTTTTGGAGATCCACTAGTCTCTACCTGCCCAGTGCTAAGGTCACAAGCACACACACTGTGCTCAGCTTTTTACCAGGGTTCTTGGGGCACAAACTTGGGTCCTCATATTGGTGCTACAGTCACTTTACTGACTGAGCCATCTCCTCAGACCCTTGTGTTTTTGAGACAGGGTCTTGTGTGAACCAGGCTAGTGTTAAACTTGATATGAGCCGGGCGTGGTGGCACAGACCTTTAATCCTAGCACTTAGGAGGCAGAGGCAGGTGGATCTTTGTGGGTTCAAAGCCAGCCTGGTCTACAGAATGAGTTCCAGGACAGCTGGGGCTACAGGGAGACCCTGCCTCAAAAAATACCAAGAAAAGGAAAAAACTAAAATTCCTTGTCATCTTACAAGCCTATTTAATACTGATTCCTTTTCCCCTTTCAGACAGTTTTTGGCCTTTTATGGCTTATTTCAATTGCTTAGTGTCCTTGAAGGGTCACCTATGTCTTATCATGATGTTGTTAGCCACAAAGCTTTAAAATGATTTGTTATGTAATCACGATAACAGCAACTAATTTGGAGTATTGCCGTGACAAAAATGTAAAGCCTTCACTTTGCCTAGAAGAGCCTCGAAGAGGATGTTCTCATCCCCAAACTAAAAAGCCACTAAGGAGAATGTTAGAAGTCAGAGGAGCTGGTAGGAGTTTTAAGTTTAGAATTTAAGTACAATGTTTTGGAAGCTGGACAAAAGCTAATCTTTGTTGTGTAGTGGGAGACACTCTGGGTTAATGTGGAAAAGAGGAAATGAGCTTTGGTGGCCAACTACCATCATCCCAGGTGGAGTCGGATCTCTACCTTGAGTGCTGGGATTAAAGGCGCACCACCACGCCCGGCTGACAACCGCTAGGCCATCTCTCCAGCCCCCTGACAAGGAATTTTAAACTTCCTGTTTAATACTGTCAGATATATTTAATATTACTGAGTCTTACATTTGAAAATAACCAAGATAGTAAATATGGGATTTCTTGTATATGTGTATGTGTGTGTGCATGTGTGTGTGTATGTGTCTGTTTGTATGTGCATCCATGTACAGATGCCTGTAGGGCATTTGTTCTCCTTTTTCTTTTTTTTGAGACAGGTTCTTACTCTATAGCCTTTGGAACCTAGATATGTAGACAAGGCCGGCATCAAAGTCACAGAGATCTGTCTCTCCCTGTTTTATCACTTTTCTGTTGCTGTGATAAAACTCCCATGACCAAGGGAACTTACTGAAGAGTTTATTTGAGATTGTGGCTGATGGTTTCAGGTAATTAAGAGTCCAACATGGCAGGGAGGCATGGTGGCAAGAGCTGGGGCAGAAAGCTGAGGTTCACATCTTCAAGTGGGCAAAGGAAGCAGACAGAGGAACTGGAGACTGGCAAGGCTTTTTGAACTAAGCCCGCCCCCAGTGACAAGTTTCCTCCAGCATGGCCACACCTTCTAAGACCACCCAAAACAGTGCCTTCAACTTGGAACAAAATGTCTGAATACTTGGATCCCATGGGGGACATTCTCATTCAATCCACCACAGGGCCTGTGAATGCAGGGATTAAAAATGTGTGCCGAAGGGTGTGGTGGTGGCACATGCCTTTAATCCCAGCACTTGAGAGCAGAGCTAGGTGGATCTCTGTGAGTTCAAGGCCAACCTGGTCTAAATATTGAGTTCCAGGACACCTGGGGCAACAGGAGGACCCTGTCTCAAAAGAACAAAACCAAACAAATTTTTTTTTTACTTATTAAAAATTTTTTTTTTTTGGTCTTTTTGAGACAGGGTCCCCCTGTAGCCTTGAACTCACAGAGATTTGCCTGCCTCTGCCTCCCGAGTACTTGGATTAAAGGTGTGGGCTACCATGTCCGGCTTTACTTATTTTTTTATAGGTGTATCATCTTTTTTTTTTTTTTTTAAGTGTATTGTCTTATACCCTGCCGTAAGTGCACCAGTGTGGCACAATGCCCACAGATGTCAGAAGAGGGTGTCAGTCCCCTGGAATTAGAGTTAGGATGGTTGTTAGCCACCATGTGAGTGCTGGGAACTAAACTCAGGTCTTCCATAAGAGCAGCCAGTGCTCTTAACTGCTGAGCTGTGTCTTCAGCTCCTGTTTTTTTGGAAAGAGAACTTTTTTTTTTTAAGTCTATTATTTTTTATTTTTTAAACATTTATTTATTTATGTTCGCTTGTTTGTTGTTATTTGTTGTTGTTGAGACAGGGTCTCCCTATAACCCCAGCTGGCCTGGAACTCACTCTGTATATGAGGCTGGCCTTGAACTTACAGAGATCTGCCTGCCTCTACCTCTGCCTCCTGAGTGCTAGAATTAAAGGCATGAGCCTTAAAGGCTGTTCTTAGCTGCCATGTGGGTGCTGGGAATAGAACCCGAACCTGGGTCCTCTGCAAGAACAGTTGGCACTCTTAACAACAGAGCCATCTCTCCATCCCCAGCTCCTGCTTTCTTAATACAGGGTTTTGCTATAATGTTCTGGCTGACCTGGATTTTGCTACGCAGCCCAAATTGGCCTGGAACTATCAGCTTCAGCCTACCAAACAAGTGCTGAAGTTACATGTGTGCACCATCACACCTGGCTGTTTTCTTCTTCTGTTTTTTTGAGACAGGTCTTCTTTTAGTCCCAGCGGGCCTGGAGATTGCTATGTAGACCAGGCTGGCCTTGAACTCAGAGATCCACTTGCCTCTGCCTCCTGAGTGCTGGGTTTAAAGGTGAGTGCCACTAGGCACCTAAGACAGTTCTTAGCTGCCACGTGGGTGCTGGGAATCAAACCCGGGCCCTCTACAAGAGCAGTCAGTGCTCTTAACTGCTGAGCCATCTCTCCAGCACCCCCCCCCCCTTTTTTTAACTACAGTGATGAAGTCTGCAATTAGGAAATGAAAATGCTGGTATTATCATTAGGTGGAACAGTTCAGGTCCAGGGCCATTAAATGCGAAGGAAAGTGACTCCCACTGAGTGTACAAGAGGGCTTCACTTGTGGGCGTGGCTATGCCTGAGGCAGACCTGGATTCCTTAGTCCTTCCAGGACTCTGACATGGGAAAATGAGGCAGAATTCTTCAGAGATCCTCTGGCTTGCTTGAGTAGTGAAACAGTGATTTGTACCTGAGCAGCTTCACTCCACAATCCATTCTCATAACTCTGCTCTTCACCTCACTTGGGGAGGTAGGAAAACTTGTGCGCCAAATGCCAAGTCTTTGATGCAGGGGATGGCACAGGCAGGAACAGGATGGGGTGGCAGGACTACCTATGTCATGGACCTTACAGGATGTGGGGTTTAGACAAAATAAGACTGATCCTGTGTGCTAAATCAGTCCAAGTTAGAATCAGTGAAATTACTGGGTATACTGGGGTACACCTGTAATCCCAGCCCCAAGAAGCCTGGGGCAGGAGGACTCCTGTGAGTTTCAGGACAGTTTAGGCCACATAGCAAGTACAGATCAGCTAGGGCTACCTGGAAAGATCCTGTCTCAAAAGACTGCAAAGACAGCTGGGCATGGTGGCATAAGCCTTTAATCCTAAAACTTGGGAGGCAGAGGCAGGTGAATCTCTGAGTTGAGACCAGCCAGGTCTATACAGTGAGTTCTAGGACAGCCAGAGCCATACAGTGAGACCCTGTCTCATAAAATGAAAACAAAATCCTGCAAGACAAAAAAAGAAAGCAAAAAGAACCAGCAGTGAGATTAATCTAGAGACAAAGCGAGTGGAGGGAAAGTGAGAGGAAGGAGACACTGCACACCCTGAACACAGCTACCAGGACACTGCTGCTTGGAAGGTGGTGCTGCTATCTGCAGAGATGGTCATGTCGTCCGTGTCATGCGGTCATCAGGCTGTAACTGTGTTCATACTTGAATTCTCCCTCCTTCTGCCCCACTGCTCCTGAGAACTGCCACTCTCATGTCTGTTGACTTTGGCTATTCTGGGTTACCATGCACATGTACTCATAGAGTACTTGGACAATTCCTAGTTGTTCTATATTAGCCAGTCACTACTGAAGGTATTCTTCTTTCCTTGGTTACTGTACCACTGCTGACATCTCAATGTGAGAAAATCTCTGGCCTCTAAGGTATCTCCTTTTCTTGAAATCAAGCTCCAGAAGATCCAATTCCTCTGGCTTCCAAAGGCATCTCCACTCAGTCATGTGTACATGCATACAAACACTCACTTTAAAATAAAAAAAATAATTTTTATTTTACATGTACATGTGTTTTGCCTGTATGTGTATAAGTGCACTTGTGCCATACAATGCCCATGGAGGACAAAAGATGGTGCTGGATCCCCTGGAACCAGGTAGGATGGTTGTGAGCCATCATGTGGATGCTGGGAACCAAACCCAGGGCCTTTGCAAGAGCAGTTAATGCTCTTAACTGCTCATCATCTCTCTAGCCCCAAAGTAGATTTAAAAAATGAACTAAACCACACAGAGAGCAAAGATAAAAAATATGAAAAACCCCATGTGTGGGGCTAAAGAGATGGCTCAGCAGTTCAGAGTACTTGCGACTTTTCCAGAAAACCTGAGTTTAGTTCCCAGCACACACACCTGGTGGCTCACAACCATCTACAACTCCAACTCCAGATCTGATGCCACTTTCTGTTCTGGCCTCTGCACACATATGCACACAAACACACAAAAATAATTCTTTTTTTTAAGTTTTATTTTTATTTATTTTTTATTTTATTTATTTATGTGTATGAATGTACTGTCTGTATGTAGGTTGGTGCACCCGTGTCATGCAATGCTGTGGAGGTCAGAAGAGGGTCTTGGATTACCCTGGAACTGGAGTTACAGACGGTTCTTAGCCACCATGTGGGTGCTGGGGATCGAACCCGGGTCCTCTGAAAGAGCAGTTGGTGCTCTTAACCGCTAGGCCATCTCTCCAGCCCCCCAAAAATAACTCTTTTTAAAAAATCTGAAATCTGTAAGATTCTTGAAATAGGAGGAATACCTGTTTTATAATCTGGAATTAAATGTATGTATGTACATTAGAGACAGGGTGTGTTCTTCGGGCTGGTCTCCAGATCTTGAGCTCAAACTATCCCTCTTCCTCAGCTTCTCAAGTAGCTAAGATAGTTATGGGTATGACACTAAACCCAGCCCTTAAAAATTTTTAAATTAATTATCAGGAATGCAATAAATATATGACACATCAGTTTGGGTGAGAAGTGCAGAACATGAAAACCCTATTAAAACATTTTTTTTTTTGGTTGTTGTTGTTTTCAGACAGGGTCTCCCTTTAGTCCCAGCTGGCCTGGAGCTCACTATGTAGACCAGGCTGGCCTTGAACTCACAGACATCTGCCTTCCTCTGCCTCCCAAGTGCTGGGATTAAAGGTGTGCACCACCACGCCTGGCTTAAAACGTTTTTTTTATCCACCATGTGGGTGCTGGGAATCGAACTCCAGTCCTCTGCAAGAGCAGTTCGCACTCTTAACCACTAAGCCATCTCTCTAGCCCCCTAAATAGTTTTGCATGACCTGTGACCCTTAAAATTTTTTTTTTCTTAATTTTTGAGATAGTGTTTCCCTGTAGTCCCAGCTGGCCAGGAACTCGCTATGTATGTAGACCAGGCTGGCCTTGAACTCATAGAGATATGCCTGCTTCTGCTTCCCAAGTGCTGGGATTAAAAGGCATGCACCACCACACCTGGTTTGTATGACCATCTTTTTTTTTTTTTTTTTTGTATTTCCAGACAGGGTAATCCCTTAGTCCCAGCTGGCCTGAGCTCACTCTGTAGACCAGGGTGGCCTTGAACTCACAGAATTCTGCCTGCCTCTGCCTCCCTCGTGCTAGGATTAAAGGCGTGGGCCACCATGCCCAGCTGTATGACCATCCTTAATATAAGAGTTGATATCTGAGTATATTTATTTTTTCTCAAAGATATTACATTTTATTTTAATTAGGGTGTGTGTGTGGGGGGTTGGTCTTTTCGAGACAGGGTCTCCCTGTAGCCCCAGCTGTCCTAGAACTCACTCTGTAGACTAGGCTGGCCTTGAACTCACAAAGATCCATCTGCCTCTGAGTGCTAGGCTTAAAGGCGTGTGCCACCATGACCGGCGGGGTGTGTGTGTGTGTGTGTGTGTGTGTGTGTGCGTGCGTGGTTGTGTGTTGTGTGTGTTGGCGCGTGTGTGTGCGTTGTGTGTGTGTGTGTTGTGTGTGTGTGTGTGTGTGCACATGACTGCCTATTAAGTGTTGGCAGCCTGGGACCTGGAGTTACACAGCTGTATGCTGCCTGGTGTGGGTGCTGGAATTGAACTTGGGTCCTTGTGGAGGTCTGAGGTCTAGGAGTTCTTAACCTTTGAGCCATCTTTTTATCTCTAAGTATGATTCTTTTTCTGCCTGTTTTTAAAGACTTGTTTTTATTTTATGTGTGTATGTGCATCACAAGCAAGCAGTGCCTGGCAGAGGCCAGGAGACAATGTCAAATCCCTGAAAACTGGAGTTTTCAAGAATTATGAGTCATCATGTAGGTGCTGGACCAAATCCAGATGCCCTGTAAGAGCAGCCAGCACTCTTAACCACTGAGCATCTCTCCAGCCCCTTAAGTATATTACTGAAATGAATAGAAACTACACTCCATAGAGTGATTTGAATAATGACTTTCTCACAGTTTTATCAACTGATATAAAAGTTAATTTTCCTGAGTGTGGTGGTGCATGCTCCTAGCACTCAGGAGGCAGAGGCAGGCAGATCTCTGCGAGTTCAAGGCTAGCCTGGACTACATAGTGAGTTCCAGGCCAGCTGGGACTATAAGGAGACCCTGTCTCAAAAAGACAACAATGCTGGGCGTGGTGGCGCACGCCTTTAATCCTAGCACTCAGGAGGCAGAGGCAGGTGGATCTTTATGAGTTCAAGGCCAGCCTGGTCTACAGAGTGAGTTCCAGGACAGCTGGGGCTACAGGGAGACCCTGTCTCGAAAAGACCAAGAAGAAAAAAAAAAAAGACAACAACTATAAAATAACAACAAAAAGTTAATTTTTCCATTTATGTTTGTTGTGCTTAAAACTGAATTCAGGGACTCATTTATGCTGGACAAGTGCTCTACTATGGAGCCACAACCTAACCTTGAAATATAGCACTTTTGCTGGGTGTTGTGGTGCATGCCTTTAATCCCACACTCAAAAAAAAAAAAAAAAAAAAGAAAAAGAAAGAAAAGAAATTATAGCACTTTCATGATGGAGATAGATGGTGGCAGACGCTTTTAGTCCCAGCTCTTGGGAGGCAGAGAAAGGTGGATATCTGAGTTCAAGGCCAGCCTGTTCTCCCCAGTGAGTTCCAGGACAGCTGGGGATATAGGAAGACCTGTCTCATGAAGAAGAAAAAGAAAAGGGGAGAGGGGAAAAAGGAAAGAGGAGGAAGAAGAGGAGGAGAGGTATAAGCAATTTACATATATATTATGTTAGCTTCTTTTTTTTTTTTTTTTTTTTGTCTTTTCAAGACAGGGTCTCTCCATAGCCCCAGCTGTCCTGGAACTCACTGTGTAGACCAGGCTGGCCTTGAACTCACAAAGATCTGCCTGCCTCTGCCTCCAAGTGCTAGGATTAAAGGCGTGCGCCACCACACCCGGCGTTGTTAGCTTTCACGTGGATACACCAAAGCACACATTTCTATTATGTACCTTGCTCATTTCTTCAGTGCCTGCTGTTAGTATTGGATCTAATTTTCCAGTATGTATTATTTAACTCAATTCACTCTGCTTAGTTGGCAACAGTAATTAAACAATATCTTAAAGCACAGGTCAAAATTAAATCAATACACTGATATATTATCATTATTACAAAGCATACTAAAGGTCAAAGAACACAGGGCACTACTGAGCAGAGTTTGATCATTAAACTAATGCTCCTGTCTAAAGGGAATCCACAAGATACACATGTGGGCTGGTGTGGGACAGCAATCCTGGACTCAGACCTATCTTGAGCATTGTAGGGCTCTCGGATATATTTAGCCATCTGGTAGCTTCCCAGCACTGAAATAATCAAGAGGAGGTTGCAGTCCATTGTGTAACTTCACAGGAGGTGTTGCAAATGTTCACCTTAAGTAAAGATCTGTATCTGCACATTCTTTCCAATATGTAAGCACTGAGGTTCCCTGTGTTTTAGCAATGCTTCCATGTTCTCTGCTCTTTATATTCTACTTGTGTTCTTACAATAAACGAGACTTGTTCAGAACCTGTCTTGTCTCCATTCCTTGCGTCTCTTGCCCCTTCCCCTCACTCCTTCTCTTCCAGGACCCCGTTGACTGACCCTCGGGATGGGTCACGTGGCACCCGACGTGGACTCGAAGCACGGATGACCCCGTGAAGGGGACACAGTGAGAGGGCCCGAGAAAACAGAAAGAGAAATTCAGTGTGCATTGCGGGAACCTGCCGCTGCATAAACTGAGATAAGTGCTGTGTTAAGATGGGGCAGGAATTAAGTCAGCATCAGTTGTATGTTGAACAATTAATGCAGACCCTCAAGGCGCGAGGAGTAAGGTTAAGATCCAGTATCTCCTTAATTTTTTTTGACTTCATTAAAGAGATTTGTCCTTGGTTCCCTCAAGAAGGGACTATAGATGTTAAAATATGGAAGCGAGTGGGAGACTTGCTTTTCAAGACTATTATCAAACCTTTGGGCCTAGTAAGATTCCTGTAACTGCCTTTTCTTACTGGAACTTGATAAATGAGGTATTGGATTCCCATTCCACCGCAGTTGTGGCTGCTGTAGAGGAGGGACATAAACTCTTAACAGAGACTAAACAGCCTAACTATCCTGAATCTAAAGAACAATCACCCAAAACCAGTAATCTATCTAATATCTATTATGAAAATGAATCTGTCTCCTCACTGCAACCAAAATTGTCCCCCACCTATTAAAAAGCCTCCCAAGATATATCCCAGTTTAAAATTATTGACTAAATGTGGGAGACAAAGAGTGCCTGAAGTGACAGGCTGAAGAGAAATGGCACTTGGTCTGCAGCCATGGCACTTGGTCTCTGGCCAAAAGGCACTGGCTGAAGAACACAGTGCGCATGCTTCAGTAACTTTTAAGATGATATGTTATGTTACCTTGTCAACTTCATGAACATAGAATTTTACGTAAGAAATTGTATCTATGCCGGGTGTGGTGGTGCACGCCTTTAATCCTAGCACTTGGGAGGCAGAGGCAGGCAGATCTTTGTGAGTTCAAGGCAAGCCTGGTCTACAGAGAGTTCCAGGACAGCTGGGGCTACATGGAGACCCTGTCTCAAAAAGACCAAAAAAAAAAAAAAAAAAAAGAAATTGTATCTATGAACACAAAGCTTCTTACATAAGGAATTGTATCTATAGACGTGAAGCTGCTGATTGGCTCATTACTGGTATAAATATTCTTGGTTTCTAGGCTGTTGTTGTAGTAATAGTTGGTAGTAATAGGTAGTAATAGTTGTTAGTTATTAATATTTAGTAGCATTAGTAGCGTTAGTGGTCAGTAGTGTTAGTAGCATTAGTGGTTAGTAGCTTGCATGCAATTGTAAATAACATTAAGAATTGTAAAAGTTAAGAAGTGAATGGCACCATTAAAGAAACTACAAAGAATAAGTTAGATGAGTGATTCATTCCCAGTCCGCCTCTGATGATTCCTACCGCTGGACGGTACAACTGATGGCCCGCCCATGGGGAAGGTGCAGGAACCTTGCTGCAGCACTACAAATCATCGGCACGGGGGAGCAACTGAGGAACCCTGCAGGTAAAAAGCTCTGGGCCCAGAGTGTTAAGGGAGCAGGGAAATAAGATATAAAAAATAGAAACTAGAAGTAGAAAAATAAAAAATAAAGAAAAAAGAAAATAGAAAAAGGGAGCTGGAAAATAAATAAAATGGGCTCAGAAATATTAAGAAATCAGAGAGTCATAAAAGATTTGTTAAAGTCCAATGGGACTGCTATAAAAGATAGGACAGCAAAAACTTATATTTCCTGTATTGAGTATAGATTATTTTCCTGTATTAATACTTCTGTTAGTTTAAATGGTAATGAATAATGATTTTGCAACAGAAAACTCACATTTGGACGCCTATAAATCTTGGTAGGCCTTGGGCTCATGATCCCTTAGATCCTGTAATTCTGGAATTTTTTTTTTTTTTTACTTGCATAGCCATGTTTATTGCACGTCTCTTCACAATAGTGAAGAGCTGGAACCAACCCAAGTGCCCCTCAACCAATGAGTAGATAAAGAAAATGTGGTACATCTACACAATGGAGTTCCGTGCAGTGGTAAAGAAAGATAACATCATGAACTTTTCAGATAAATGGGTGGAACTAGAAGATATTATTAAGTGAAGTAACACAGTCCCAGGAAAACAAACGATGAATGGTATCCCTCATCTGTGGATGCTAGCACCAAGTACCTAGTTGTAAGGCAAACTGAGCAATGTTAATGTTATATTCCTCATGATCTGAAAACAACTGTGCTCTTATATTGTGAATCCCTTAACTGGTAGGTTCTAGAATTAACCTACCATTTATTGTAATTTTGGAATTTTTAAGATTTTAAAGCGTGTTAAGCATATGATAGGAATTGTTGTTGCTGTAATTTTGAGCCTTATCACAGTTACTACAATTGCTGTTGTATCTGGTATTGCTTTACATAGTACTATTCAAACTAAGCATTTTATAGAACAATGGCATCAAGATTCTTATACTATGTGGTCCCATCAAGTTGAAATTGACTCCCGTTTACAAACTGAAATAGATGTGTTAAAACAAATGGTAGGGTGGTTAGGAAAGAAAATGTTGTCGTTGCAAGAACAATTGCATCTTAGATATGATTGGAACTCAACTACTTTCTGTATTACTGAATTGCAATACGATGAAACTTATAGAATGGAAGGAGTTTCAAGCTTATAGGCAAAAATTATAAAGTTTAAAAGAGAAATCGAGGATACTTTTGCTAAAAGTATGTTTAATGAGGATGCTGCTACTGTTGCACAAATATTTGCTGATAAACTTACAGGATTAGATCCAAAAGGAATGTTACAAAGTATAACTCATACTGCTGGAGGAATGTTTGGAGTTCTAGCCATTGTAATTAGTCTATTTGGATTGTTTTATCTTTGTTGTATTAAGCCAAATCAAGAAAATCTAAATTTAATCTGGATGAAACTTCTTACTTTGAAAACTAATAAGGGAAAAACTTGTGGAAACTCAGACATGGCTTGAGTGAGGC